>JACGWO010000006.1:13181644-13451644 GCA_034509735.1 Sesamum alatum
TTTTAAATTTATGATAAATATACGGGGAAAATAAATGAATATGGAAAGGAGACCTTTGGGTCGTTCCCTTAAATTATGAGGATGAAGGAAGTCTGTTTTACCACTGCTGCCCGGTTTTGCCAAATATGGCGTTGTGTGGGCCTTTTGGTGGTGTTTTAAGACTGAATTCGTACTTATTAATTTAACGGAGCGTAAAAGGTTCCCAAATTTACTCTATTCCTATTCATTTAAATTCTCTTTATATAGATCACAATTTAAGATACTCCTTTTTTTTTGATCGCCTTTCGCCTACATGGTCGGATTTACATTCCGCCTACATGGTCGGATTTTTGGCGATTTTTGTATATTTTTGGTATCTCTCGTCTTCCGCCTACATGGCCGGATTTATATTCCGCCTACATGGTCGGATTTTACGGCGAGGTTTTGTATTGTATATTCCCGATCCCTCCATGGCATGTCGCCATGGCTCCTTATGGTATCAGAGCCATGTTATTGAAGTTGTATTGGATAATTCAACAGTACTTGTTTTATATATTGCTTAATATGCAATATTTATCTGTTTCAGATATAAATACTGTTAAAAATTCCAAAAAGGAAGAATATGAAATTCCTAAGAATTTAAGTCAATTAAATAAATGGACAATTCCTAAGGTAAATCCTAGATTAATTTATAATTTCGGCCGATTTGATTTTTGGAAGACAAAACAGATTGTAAAGACTAGTGAGGAATCAATAGCCCTTGATAATGAAGAAAGAGTAATAAAAACTTTTAGATGCTATGGATATAGGGCATTATCAGGATGAATATAAATTTTTACATATAGGATTAGTACAAATTGCTTTTAAACCCTTAACATTAGAAGGTTTACCTGAAAGTTTTTTTAGCTGCTCTTAGAGATGCAAGGAATTTAGATTGGAAAAAATCTTTGATTGGGATAAATACAATCCAGCCTAGCTCACGGGCCGGTATTTTTTTTAATGTCTATCCGAATTTACAATTGTCCTTATCGGATGCAAATATATTAGATGCTTTAACATTAAATGTTAAAACTCATGGGTATAATTATACACCCGGATCTGAATTAATATGTGTATGTTATAGAATATATTATAAACTTCTTCATACCCTTAATCCTAACTGTAGAATACAAGATAATAAGTCATTAGAACAAACTATATTTTTTTGAAACAAATTTACATAGTTCTAGAATTAATACTAGAAGGCAAATAAAATGGAGTGAAATAGAATTCCCAGAAAGTTGGATAATTGAGAAAGAAGTTCCAATTTCAAGTCATATAGAAAGTAATTATGCTAGTATTGTTCAAAATCCAGAAGGAAATGTTAGAATAGACTTTATTAATAACCAACCAAAATGTTTAAGAAGCAATTCTTCAAGATATTCTACACCAGTTGAAATTATGACTCCATCTAGAGCATCCACTTCACAAAATAGAGAAGAAAATAGCCAAGAAGATATAAGAGAAAATAAAGTTGAACAAATAAGGATTCAGTCTAATAATATTGCTAAAGGGATATATAAAGATCCAAGATTAAATGAAGAATTAACTTCAGAAACAAATTTTTGTTTATAAAATGAATAATTTAAATCTAATTGATTTAGAAACAGAGATCCCATTAGTAGACTATTCTAAAATAATAGATTTTAGTCCTGGATCTCTAGTTAGAAAAAGAAATTCAGAAAGAATTCAAGGAAGAAAGATGGAAACCATTTAGGAAATGGTTCTTTGAAAAACTTTAATATAGCAAACCAAAAAATAATCTCTCAACAATTTTATAAAGAATTAACTATAAGGAATAAAATAGTTGCTTTTGTTCCCTGGTTTCTCATCAAATATTCAGAACAATATTTAAATGTACTAGAGAGAAAGTATTTTTTAGATAATGGAAAAATTGTTAATAACATATTTCCCCTCAACAATCATTTAAAATGAACTCGAATGAAATAGAAATTAATTTTAAAGCATTTTCAAAATTAATTGAAGATGATACCCTAATAATTACAATGGCCCAAATTAATGAGTTAATGAAAAAACAAAATTATACAAATTTGTATTTAAATATTATAGGAGAACAAATTACCGAACTAAATAAAAAAATAGATAAAATATCTAATTGGCAGCAGGAAATTAATTCTAAAAATACAGTAATTGGTGGACTAAATAAAGAAATCATAGCAAAATCATCAATCCAACCGCCTCCTGAAATTGAAGATTTCCATTTAAAACCCTTAGGAGAATTAGAAAAATTATTGGATCAAAAATTTAGGGACTTAAAATTAAACACCTTAAGTGATGACATGACAACTGAAAATAGTAGAAAAAAATTTGCCAGAAGGAATAAATAAAATAGAGAAATATGCTAGGAAGCCTATGCAAACAAAATTTTATTATCCTAGGCCCACACCTCAAGACATACTATATGAGGAACAAGAGATTTATGACCAGCATAGCTATAATGGGAAACAAATTTATGAATGGAATATAGATGGTTATACAGAAAGACAAATCTACAATACTATTCACAGAATGATGATGTATAGTACTGTCTGTAAAGGAAATAATAATACAGATAAGGCTATTGCTAAAATGATTATAGCAGGTTTTACAGGACAATTAAAAGGCTGGTGGGATAATTATCTTAGCCCGATGGACAGAAATGAAATTTTGAGTACAGTCAAACCAGAAAATATGGAAGAACAAGCAGTCTATACACTTGCCATTAATATAGTAGAACATTTTACAGGGAGATGGTCCGATAATAGTGAAAATATTAGAACCCTATTACAGAATTTCCAATGTAAAACTCTAACATCCTTTAGGTTTTACAAAGATGTCTTCCTTACTAGAGTAATGGAACTCCCAGAATCCAATGATGCTCATTGGAAATCTAGATTCATCGATGGACTTCCTCACCTATTCGCTGAAAGGGTTAGGAAGAATCTCAGAAATGGAGGGGTAGCAATAAATTATAATCAATATACTTATGGGAAGTTAATTGGAACTTGCATTCAAGAAGGTTTAAATCTATGCAATGAAATTAGATTAAATAAACAAATTAAAAGACAAAATTTAACAGAGAAGAAACAACTAGGAGAATTTTGTGCTCAATTTGGAATAGAAATGATGCCGTCAGATAGACAAAAAATTCCCAAATATAGGACCCCAGAGGGAAAAAAGAAAAGACATAAAAAACGGAGTGATAGAAAAGAAAAAAAATAAACAAAGAAACATAACCAGAAAAGATGAATGGAAAACTAAAAATAATGTAACAAAAAGATAAGAAGATGTTACATTTGCGGTGAAACAGACCACCTTGCAAATAGATGTAGAAATAAAAGAGCTAAAAGATTAAAAAAGAAGATTAATAGTCTTAAATTAGAAGACCAAGAAAAAGAAAATATAATAAATACAATATTTTCTGAAGGAAAAGAATCTTCCGAATCTGAAGAATTAGAAGAAAATAATCAAGATGAATTAGGAAATATAGAAGAGAATCCTGAGAATTTATCAACCTCGGATGAATCAAATGAAGAAGAAGATTCTTCTTGTCCATGTAAACAAGGGACTAATGAAGAAGAATCAGATGATGAATTTTATGAATTAATGGCACAATTCAAAGATTTGTCAACAGTAAATGTCCTTACAGATAATCATATAGTTGAGTTGCTCAGGGAAATTAAGGACCCTGAAATAAGAAATATTATCCTTAGTAAAATGGATAACAATAGAGGTTCATCTTCTGAGTCAAATCAGACATATGAAAACTTAATTAGTAAACCATTTGAACCCTATACAATTACTGAAGTTAAAAAAATACTCAGAGAAAAACAAACCATTAAAAGATAACCCTTCCACTGCAGAAGATCTAAAATTAGAAGTTGAAAAATTAAAAGAAGAAATAAAAAATATTAAGAAATATAATCAGACTCTTACTACTAGAATAGAAATATTAGAAATAGACAAAAATAACAAATTCATTGAATTAAGTAAAGAGAAAATTGAGGATAATTTCCTATCTACATTAGAGGTAGTGACCAGTCAAAAATGGAATATAAAGATTGACTTATTGATAAGTAATAATTTTAGAAAAACATTTACTGCTCTAGTAGATAGTGGGGCAGATATTAATTGTATAAAAGAAGGATTAATACCAACCAAATACTTTGAAAAAACAACTCATTCATTATCCTCTGCCAATGGGCAAAAAATTGAACATAAGTTTTAAAATCCCAAAAGCTTATATATGTAATAATAAAAAATGTATCCCTATGAGTTTCCTACTAATTAAGGATTTAACAAATGATATAATCTTAGGAACACCCTTTCTAAAAAAGATTTTCCCAATAAAAAACATTAATGACAAAGGTATAATAGGAACATTTGAAGATGAGATAATAAAATTTGAATTTATTACTCAACCAATGGATAAAGTTATTAATGAAATAAGAGATTTAATAATTTCTAAAACAAATCAAATCTGTTTTATAAAAGAAGAAATCAATTCTTTACAGATAGATGAATTACTTCAAAATCCAAAATTACAAGCAAAAATTAAAATGGTTCAAAATAAATTCGAACTTGAGACATGTAATGAACACCCTAATGCATTTTGGCATAGAAAGAAACATATTGTAAGCCTCCCATATGAAAATGAGTTTTTAGAAAAAAATATTCCCACTAAGGCGAGACCTTGTCAGATGAATTCCGAATATCTAGAGTTATGCAAAGAGGAGATTAAGGGATTAGTAGATAAAAAACTAATTAGATCCTCTAAATCACCTTGGTCATGTACTGCTTTTTATGTTAATAAACATGCAGAACAGGAAAGAGGGAGACCTAGACTTGTTATCAATTATAAGCCCCTCAATAAAGTTTTAAAATGGATAAGGTATCCAATCCCCAATAAAAAAGATCTTTTAGATAGATTGCATAAGGCAATAATTTTTTTCAAAATTTGACTTAAAATCAGGATATTGGCAGATTCAGATAAGTGAATCAGATAGATATAAAACTGCATTTACAGTTCCTTTTGGCCATTATGAGTGGAATGTTATGCCTTTTGGTCTGAAAAATGCACCTTCAGAATTCCAAAATATCATGAATGATATTTTTAACCAATTCTCGAACTTTATTATTGTTTATATTGATGACATCTTAGTCTTCTCCAATAACATAGAAGACCACTTTAAACATTTAGAAATGTTTAAAACGATAGTCATTCAAAATGGATTAGTAATATCTAAACAAAAAATGAGTATCTTCCAAACTAAGATAAGATTTTTAGGTCACAATATCGAAAAAGGAGAAATAATTCCCATTAACAGATGCATAGAATTTGCAGATAAATTTTCGGATAAAATTATTGATAGAACTCAATTACAGAGATTTTTAGGAAGCCTAAATTATATAGCTCCATATTACAAAAATCTTGCACAAGACACAGCATTATTATATGATAGGCTCAAGAAAAATCCATTGGAATGGACAGAAGATCACACTAAAGCAGTTAGGCTAATAAAACAGAAGGTTAAATCATTACCATGTCTAACACTAGCAAATCCTAATTGGAAAGAAAATAATAGAAACAGATGCTTCTGAAATAGGATTTGGAGGAATATTAAAACAAATCGATAATAATAAACAAGAATATTTAGTTAGATTCCATTCTGGAAAATGGAAAGCAGCCCAATTAAATTATGCTACAGTGGCTAAAAGAAGTTCTTGCTATTGTTAAATGTGTTTTAAAATTCCAAGATGACTTATTAAACCAAGAATTTATTATCAGAACAGATTGTTCTGCTGCTAAGTTTATGTTTAACAAAAGACTTTAAGCATGATGTTTCTAAACAAATGTTTGCTAGATGGCAAGCACATTTAGCTCCATTTAATTTTACAATAGAACATATTAAAGGAAAGACTAATAGTCTTCCTGACTTCTTATCAAGAGAATATCTAAATGAACACAGACATTGGTAAATTTAACTGGATTGGAGGAGAATTCTTTATAGGAGTAAGTACCTCCTCTAAAATCCCAGATTATTGGGTTGAAGATAGGATTGAAGGAGAAAGTTATTGGATGAATGGACTAAAATGGCCTGTATATAGGTTTGAATTTTGGGATGAGCCTATTGAATATAAGGCACGACTTAAAAGAATTCAGAGAATAATAAGAAAAAAGATTGAGGAGAGAAAAAAAATTATTTCGGAAATTCTTATTCAACATCCAAATGCAGACATGTCTTATCATTATCGCATAAAAAATATTTGGATAGCAAATTTGTTGTATCACCAAAAAATTGCAGGATATTATGCCGGTTAAATGAATAATCCTTTTATTGCAGGAATGCTTCCTCAAAGAGGAAGAGGCAGAAACTCCTCCAATCAGAGAGGAGGTAGATTTAGACCAGGCGAAATTATACGCCAAGGTAACAGATCATTAATTAAAGACAACATTTCCGGAATAGGAAGATACAATAAAGTCTCTGAGGAAGAAAATGAGCTCTTCCAGCAATTCCTCATATTTAAAAAGGAGCAGAAAAAAATCGCCGCCGAAGAAGTATCATCTTCTTCAGTATCTTATGCTAAAATATTGGAAGAAGAAGATGAGTTAGTAAACTATAAATTTAGTGAACATCAGGAAGTAATTATACTTCTGGAAAATGAGGATTTAAGGTGGGAAAAAGATCCATGGTATCTAATGAAAAGATATCTGGATGTGACAGCATTCACAGCAGGTTCATATAAACCAAGGGCTCATTATGAGTGTATCCTGAAAGCAATGCAAAGTGTTGAAATTACTCACACTTATTCCAATAATGGAAAAGAATTTAATTACTCAAAAGCAGTAATAAAAAAATTCATTACTGCTGTTGAATGGGGAATTAACCCATTAGGTGAAAAAGAATATATTCATCCAGAGTCTAAATCCCCAATAAAATTTAATTATTGGGACTATGTTGAAGCATTCAACAAAAACTTTTCTCTATGAAAATTATAAGAGAAAACACACATGGTTTTTCAAAATTTGTCCATTAGTTTTCCAACAAGAAGTACCAAATTGGGTATTTCAATGGTGGTTAAATTATGGTCCTCCAATTTCTATACTCCCTGAAATTTTCCAGGGTTATTATACGGAATGGATCAATTGTTCGCCAAAAATTATCCAGGCGGAAAAATCACAGAAATGGATTGAAGGAATGGCCTCATTCTTCTTTTTTATGGAATTCTCACTTCCATGGATTTGGAAATGGCTACCTGAAGTAGGAATGACCTTACAAAAAATTCCTTGTATTAAAAGGAAATCTTGTTCTAAATTTTGGAGTAAATTAATGCTCATCAATCCGGAAACAAAAAAATATTTTTGTCAAGAAGCACTTGATGAAATGGAGGAAAAACTCCAAGAATACAAAGCACTCCTGGAGAAGGAAGAAAATCAGACTCCTAGCCCATTCGAGCAAATATCGCAAAGAATCAGGAGCAAGAGAGGTATTATCTCTAAAGAACAAATGATTGAGGAATATCTCAATCAAGTCCAGAAAGACCTCAAACGAAATCTGACAGGAGCAGAGTCCCCAATGGAAACCTCTTCCAAAGATGAAGAAAATAAGTATTCTTGTTTAGCAGGGGAATCACAAGACCCATTTGAAGAATCCAACCACGAAATTATCCTTGATCAACTATTTCAGGGAATCAGGACTGCTTTGAAAGCAAAATCAAAAGTTGGGACTTCTGAATCTTCAGAGGAACAAAGGATAGATTACCACAAAAGATCCGAAGAAGAATCGGAAGAAAGTAATTTCTCCAAAATAATGAAGAAATGAAAGCAGACAGCATAATGCCGGAAGAAAACAAAGTCGAAAATTTTTGACCGAGTCAAAGCAACACGTGTCACACATACAGCAACACGTGTCATTCATGTAATACGTCTGGAGATGACTCCAGCCATGTGTCTTAATGCATAAGACACCTGTCAATCACAGACGGATTTGAAATAATACTTTCAGATCCGGCCTCCCTATAAATACCCCCTCTTAGATCATTAGAGGTAGAAAAAAAAACACCCTTGTACATGTATATCACCTTCTTTGTCCCTCACTAAATAAGATTTCAGCTTTGTGTACGAGTTTACACTTCTGTAAGTTTTTTACTTTAAATTATTGTATTTATTTATTGTATTTGTATTCATTTTGCTTTTAGCCTAATGGAAGGCTAAGTTCATACTGTTGAATTATCCATGACAACGAAGATGGCAAGGTTCTAAAAAAAAAAAAAAAAAAAAAAAAAAAAAATATTTTAAATTTATGATAAATATACGGGGAAAATAAATGAATATGGAAAGGAGACCCTTTGGGTCGTTCCCTTAAATTATGAGGATGAAGGAAGTCTGTTTTACCACTGCTGCCCGGTTTTGCCAAATATGGCGTTGTGTGGGCCTTTTGGTGGTGTTTTAAGACTGAATTCGTACTTATTAATTTAACGGAGCGTAAAAGGTTCCCAAATTTACTCTATTCCTATTCATTTAAATTCTCTTTATATAGATCACAATTTAAGATACTCCTTTTTTTTTGATCGCCTTTCGCCTACATGGTCGGATTTACATTCCGCCTACATGGTCGGATTTTTGGCGATTTTTGTATATTTTTGGTATCTCTCGTCTTCCGCCTACATGGCCGGATTTATATTCCGCCTACATGGTCGGATTTTACGGCGAGGTTTTGTATTGTATATTCCCGATCCCTCCATGGCATGTCGCCATGGCTCCTTATGGTATCAGAGCCATGTTATTGAAGTTGTATTGGATAATTCAACAGTACTTGTTTTATATATTGCTTAATATGCAATATTTATCTGTTTCAGATATAAATACTGTTAAAAATTCCAAAAAGGAAGAATATGAAATTCCTAAGAATTTAAGTCAATTAAATAAATGGACAATTCCTAAGGTAAATCCTAGATTAATTTATAATTTCGGCCGATTTGATTTTTGGAAGACAAAACAGATTGTAAAGACTAGTGAGGAATCAATAGCCCTTGATAATGAAGAAAGAGTAATAAAACTTTTAGATGCTATGGATATAGGGCATTATCAGGATGAATATAAATTTTTACATATAGGATTAGTACAAATTGCTTTTAAACCCTTAACATTAGAAGGTTTACCTGAAAGTTTTTTAGCTGCTCTTAGAGATGCAAGGAATTTAGATTGGAAAAAATCTTTGATTGGGATAATACAATCCAGCCTAGCTCACGGGCCGGTATTTTTTAATGTCTATCCGAATTTACAATTGTCCTTATCGGATGCAAATATATTAGATGCTTTAACATTAAATGTTAAAACTCATGGGTATAATTATACACCCGGATCTGAATTAATATGTGTATGTTATAGAATATATTATAAACTTCTTCATACCCTTAATCCTAACTGTAGAATACAAGATAATAAGTCATTAGAACAAACTATATTTTTTGAAACAAATTTACATAGTTCTAGAATTAATACTAGAAGGCAAATAAAATGGAGTGAAATAGAATTCCCAGAAAGTTGGATAATTGAGAAAGAAGTTCCAATTTCAAGTCATATAGAAAGTAATTATGCTAGTATTGTTCAAAATCCAGAAGGAAATGTTAGAATAGACTTTATTAATAACCAACCAAAATGTTTAAGAAGCAATTCTTCAAGATATTCTACACCAGTTGAAATTATGACTCCATCTAGAGCATCCACTTCACAAAATAGAGAAGAAAATAGCCAAGAAGATATAAGAGAAAATAAAGTTGAACAAATAAGGATTCAGTCTAATAATATTGCTAAAGGGATATATAAAGATCCAAGATTAAATGAAGAATTAACTTCAGAAACAAATTTTTGTTTATAAATGAATAATTTAAAGAATCCATTTGAAGAATCCAACCACGAAATTATCCTTGATCAACTATTTCAGGGAATCAGGACTGCTTTGAAAGCAAAATCAAAAGTTGGGACTTCTGAATCTTCAGAGGAACAAAGGATAGATTACCACAAAAGATCCGAAGAAGAATCGGAAGAAAGTAATTTCTCCAAAATAATGAAGAAATGAAAGCAGACAGCATAATGCCGGAAGAAAACAAAGTCGAAAATTTTTGACCGAGTCAAAGCAACACGTGTCACACATACAGCAACACGTGTCATTCATGTAATACGTCTGGAGATTAGATTTAAATTATTCATTTATAAACAAAAATTTGTTTCTGAAGTTAATTCTTCATTTAATCTTGGATCTTTATATATCCCTTTAGCAATATTATTAGACTGAATCCTTATTTGTTCAACTTTATTTTCTCTTATATCTTCTTGGCTATTTTCTTCTCTATTTTGTGAAGTGGATGCTCTAGATGGAGTCATAATTTCAACTGGTGTAGAATATCTTGAAGAATTGCTTCTTAAACATTTTGGTTGGTTATTAATAAAGTCTATTCTAACATTTCCTTCTGGATTTTGAACAATACTAGCATAATTACTTTCTATATGACTTGAAATTGGAACTTCTTTCTCAATTATCCAACTTTCTGGGAATTCTATTTCACTCCATTTTATTTGCCTTCTAGTATTAATTCTAGAACTATGTAAATTTGTTTCAAAAAATATAGTTTGTTCTAATGACTTATTATCTTGTATTCTACAGTTAGGATTAAGGGTATGAAGAAGTTTATAATATATTCTATAACATACACATATTAATTCAGATCCGGGTGTATAATTATACCCATGAGTTTTAACATTTAATGTTAAAGCATCTAATATATTTGCATCCGATAAGGACAATTGTAAATTCGGATAGACATTAAAAAATACCGGCCCGTGAGCTAGGCTGGATTGTATTATCCCAATCAAAGATTTTTTCCAATCTAAATTCCTTGCATCTCTAAGAGCAGCTAAAAAACTTTCAGGTAAACCTTCTAATGTTAAGGGTTTAAAAGCAATTTGTACTAATCCTATATGTAAAAATTTATATTCATCCTGATAATGCCCTATACTATAAAATACTAAAACGCAAACTTAGATGATGTTAGACAACATTTGAATTCAGACAACATCGACCGTTAGATCACCTCGAACGTTAGACAACATCGGGATTTAGACCACATCGAAAGTTAGATGAATTCAAACTTTAATGATTTTTTTTCTTTCAAAGTTGAAATTGTTGTGCAACATCGTGTGGGGTGCCTATTTAATTTTTCAATTAGATGATTGTTTAGGATTGGTGGATGGAAAATATTGTGAGATGGTTAAGTGTGAGTGTTGTTGTTGTTGACTGTAGTTTTAGGTTGTAATTTTTTTAAGTTTAAAAATAATAATGCACGTTGTAAGCATTCACACACAAACACCATGCACACATAGATTTTCGTAGGGCCATAAGGACGTTATAGGCCATAACGACGTGCACACTCAAGACACACATATAGTATAGTTCAAACATGTTGCGCTTCAAAGACGTCTAGTATAGGGTGTCATCCACAAATGTGATACATGCACCACCCCACACAAAGACATTAGGAACTTACACACACACTATGCATAGTCAACCAAACAAATACATACTCATTACACACAAGCAACATGACATCAACATGACAACACACACATACTCAATACCCACACAAAAGAAACAAAAACAAACACACTTAAAATGAAACTAATAAATTTTATGATTGTTCTTAGGATGGTTAGAGGTTCAGGCCCAAGTCCCTGGGTCGTGGCAGGGGACATCGACGCGACCGTGGGCACATGATTCCACCACCTGCCGTAGATGCTTCTAATGCTGCGAAAGCATCGACACGTCCCATACCGTCAACTACTACTAGGACTGCCCAGACAACGACATGCAGAAGTTGTTCCAGCACAGACAGGGATTGTACCTCCATCGTACATTCTATAATGTCAGGGCTAACTTAAAGCGTGCGATGTGGCTGGCTGAGGAGGTTTGCTACCAGTTTTACGAGTGTTGGGCCTCCTATGATTTCAAGGAGAAGGCCACAAAGATTAAGGCCAACAGGGTGGCGAACGCAGCATCAACATCGAATGTGTACCACAGGGGGTTATCCTCCGTTGGGATGCACAAAAGAAAGCTGGTAAGTAACTTTTTTATTTAGTGCAATTATTAATAATAACTACTTAATTATTAATTCTTGGGCTAACAGATTTCAAAAAAGAAAGGTAATTTATTGGAAGCAATGTGCTAATCGTGTGAGACTAAAATTAGAAACGGATAAACTTATAGGAATAAAATGTAATTTACCCTTTCGAAGAAATAGATATAACAATTATGTTAATATCACCTCATATATAGGAAGTCAAAAAAACACCAAAAGATGATTAGTTTTTTCATTCATCAACGGCTACTTTCTATTCGATGGCCATAATTTGAAAATAATATTTTATTACGATTACATCCTTTTGACTTTATATATATTACATTACCCCCTTACAAGTATAAAAATATTACTACGAAAGGGTAAAATTCAAAATTTATGTATTTTTGTTTTCTAATGTCAACATTTTGCATCCAAGCCCCAACGGAAGAGGGTTAATTGTAAACAGAGAATTTTTGGAAGGTATGTAAGGTAAAGTCTACATAAACATCCTCGAAGTGTAATTAATGTTTTTATGTTTGTTTGTGTTTTCATTTTTAATTTTCAGTTTTCAGTGAAAAATATGTATTTTTAATTTTGTATAGATTTTCATATAAAATGAGAATAGATTTTGATTAGTTAATGAAATTATGTTTTATATTGAACTATGATTTCAAATATTTTCAATGAAAATATATATAAATAAACATTGTTTTACTTTCATTACTGTTTCAAAAACTAAAAATTTAAAATAAAAACACAAACAAACATAAAAAGCACAAATACTACACGTGATCCACAAAATTTACAATTAGTATAGGTTAGGGCATGGGAGTGCAAAGGTGTCACTAATAAAGAAAAATATTCACCTATCCTACATTTTTTTTCGTGAACCTAGAGCATAAAAAGCATGCAAGTAGTTTCAGTCTATGATGCATGGATATAGATACAGCAATACGAACATGATATAATACGAACTCGGCGATATAAAAATTTCAAAAAATTAGGATACAACACTGCACTGAAACGATTATATGTATATATAGTTTTATTATATATAATTCTCAATTTTTCATAAAATTAAAATTTTCAATATGAAAAATATCATGATAAAATATAGAATATGCATGTCTTACATCTAAATTCTTAACCAAAATACATGGCTTCAAAAATATACATAATCAGTTTATTTTATGGGTAAATTATATTGACACCCTTTGAGGTCAAACAAAAATACACAAACACCCTCTGTCTTTTACAAAATTACAGCTACATCCCCTTATGGTGTTTGTGTATACTTTGCCTCTAAATAGGGAATGTAGTTGTAATTTTAACTATAACTTCAGGCAATGTTTTAAAACTCAACCCGGACCACCCGGTCTGACCGGTAAAATTGTGGCCCGATCCATAAAATGGTCGGATCCAACCCATAAAATCGAACTAGTCTGAAAAACCGTTTTATTTTTTTGAAAATCGCTCGAACTTTCGGTTGAACCGGTGACCCAGTTGACCCAGTTCCGAATCAAGTGAACCGGCCGGTTCATGAACTTTTCTAAAATTTTCAAAAATTGATGCAATTTGAAATTGAACCATTACATTTCATATGAATATTGAGAAAATTTAAACAAACCAACACCCACATTTTAATAATTATTTGAATTATGTATTTATAAATGAACAAACTCATTAAGTCGATAATCTAATTAAAGTTTTATCTCCTATGATTACTTAAGTTTCTAATCAAATAATTAATAAAAAATTATGTATTATTTTAAAAAGGGGGTATGCTAATTATTTATTGGCAATAAAATTTGGTTAAAACTTAATTATATGGTCAATAGTTCATTATTTTTTCTATTTACGCAATTCTTCTATTTTTATTCTTTGCCTAAAATATTTAATATTCTTGTTTTACTATAAAATTTTTAGATACTTTTAATTCCTATATGAACTTCAAAAAAAATTACTTATATTTTTGTATGTTTTATTATTTTAATACAATTTTATATATCAAATTTTATTATGACATAATTATGACATCATTGGTTCGACCACGGTTCACCCAACAGTTGAACCGGTGACCCTTGACCCACTCAATTTTTCGGTTCAATCAATGGTCTGGGTTTTAAAACATTGACCTCAGGGGGTGTAGCTGTAATTTTGTAAAAGACAGGGGATGTTTGTGTATTTTGTTCTAGCCACAAGAGTGTCAATGTAATTTACCTTTTTATTAAAAAGTACTCAAAAATTTTTAATTATACAAATTAGTTAAATCATCATGACTATCTCTCGTATTTTAGTAATTTCATCCCAAAACTTTTAATTTAGATAAGTGAATTAACTCTTTTTCTTTTATTCAGCCAAATTGTTCTCGAAGACAGCACAAAACTTTTAGAAACTTAAATAAAAAAAAATCCTAAACTTGGACGGACTAACAAGCGTCTCCGACATCTTGTCTTTTTTTTTTTTTATTTTATATTTTTGGACATGCAGATGTAGTGTTGGACATGTGTTCGAAACTCTCCGCGAGTAATTTTTTGGGGGGTCGATGCATTATATGTCCTAGCTCATTATTACGCATTATTCTCGTCACAAGATGGAAAAGTTTAGGTTACATTGGAATTGATGGAACAATACAAACATCATAATAACATATCCACATTTATCAACACCAATCAAAGGAACAATACAAACATCATATAAATTAAATAACTCCCTATATTCGTAGTACTCGAACCCACGACCTCTTAATTGTGGAACCTCAACCTCACCGTTCGGGCAAGGGATGATCGCTTTTAGAAGATTAAACTTGTTCTCTAACTTTTTTGGAATTCAAATTTGTGATGTTTGATCATCCATGTTTCTCTGTTTTTCTTAATTTATTTCCTGTATGTCCTAAGCTCCAAACCCTGAGCATGATTTGGATTGATGTATTTGAAAATTCATAATTTTAAATTACTAACAAAAAATTAGAATTTATTTGGATAGTTATAAATTCAAAAGATTTCAAATTTTTTAATTTTAATTCTGAAGTATATTTCATTAAATATCAATGGATTTTAAATTTTTCTGATATTGAGTCATTTAAAGTCTTTTCTCAAAATTCTTTCTTTAGCTATATTTGAATTGATGCATTTGGATTTGAATTGATGAATCGATTTGAATTTGAAAGGAAAAAAAAAAGATTTCAAATGACTCGAGAATATGAATTTCATCAGCATTTAACAAAATATATTTTAAATTTTGAGACCAAAGATTTGAGATCCTTTTTAATTTAAAATTTTCCAAACAAATTCTCAAAAATTTATTATTAAGAATACGAAATTCATAACTTCAGATTCAACAATTCAAATACAACCTAAATGTATTTTATTTTATTTTATTTTTTGTTTGTTTTATGGTGTAGTGATTTTGTTTGTTTTTTGAACACTAGCTGTCGTGGCACGCCACTCATACGTGCATAAAATAAACAAACTTTTACGCTTTCAAATATATTACAAGTAAAAATAAAATATATAATGCAACACATCACATTTAAAAAGAAAAAGAAAGAAAAAAAAAACCAATTTAAGGATATCATTGACACACAAAAAAAAATTATTGTAGTAATCTCACAAATTATCGTTTGTGAGTGAAAAATATCTTTATCTTTATATGGGTATAAATATACAGAGACAATTGAAGGCAAGACGCTTGTTTTAGGGAAATTGGAGATAAATGTGGTGATTATATAATTATATCACCTTTAAACTGAGCAGTACGTTGATTCGATCATAAACTCCCACTTTATGATCATCAATTGCAAGAATTATGTATATATATAAAGTCAATATAGATAATTAATAACATATTTATAGTGACAATATAATATAATAATAATAATAAATAATTATTATTACTGGGCTGATGCTATATACATATCACTAATTATCTTTAATGATAATTTAATTTATTCACAAATTTTTTTATCAACTAATTTCTGTTAATTATAACGACTTTTATATATAAATATATAATCACTATTGAAACCATGAAATCAATTATTATTATAACAAAATACAAAAAATATAATTCGTGACGATGATAAAATAATCATTTCATCTTTTCTATTGCTATCTTTTTTTTTTTTTTTCTTGTTGCTAGTGGATCGTATATATAAAAGTTCGAAGACGCCTACAATACAATATGTGGTGTGTGTGTTTTTTTTTTAAGCAATAAACTATTATTTATTTTGAATATATCAATTACAATCATTTAAATCAAATATTTTATATCTAATAATTTATCAATAATTATAACAATCTAAGTTTTGTGCCCCCTCAACTCCTAGTCAGATTTCGGTATCCAGTGATTGATATAGAGTCTAATTCGTTCGAGGATTTTTTTTTTTAATCAGAAGCGATAAACTTTTATTAATCAAAAGTAAAGTGATTATATTCAATACTGTCATTTATCAATATCGTCCATAAACAATTACAAACAATCAAATCAATAATAACACATAAACTAATACTTAGCTACTACAGTAGCAAATCATACCTACTATATAGTAGAAATAACATCAACCCACGTAGGGGTTCCCATGACCTCTAAAATCATGGGGCCTCAACTTCGCCAACTAAGCTAAGCCTCCTTGACGAGGATTCGTTGGTTTTTATTCAGTGATCTTAGATGGATCGAGTGTATTAATGCATGCACTAGGTTCATTCAAAAATGCCGTTTAGAAACCACACTGTTCAGAGAAATTCTAATTTAGATTGGGTTTGTCTAGATCTGAACCAATTACATTGCGAATGAAATACACTTATCGTGTGATTGGTGTACAGTTCAAGAAATATGACTAATACACACTGCAAAGAGAAAAAGAGAAATTAGCGACGAAAGAAATAAAGTGATAATTTTAATATTGAGAGTAATCATATATGTTTAGTGACAAGAATATTTATTTTATCACAATAAAAAAATTCATGATTTTAATAATTAATGTTATTTTGTATTAACAACAAAAGTTAGTGGTCAAAATTGGTGTATAAAGTTGTCACTGAATATAATTAGTGACACATGTATAGTGATAACAAATAATTATTGTCATTATATTTTGTTGTATTGTTATTAACTCATCACTATACATGTGTCACTAATTACATATGATAATAATTTTATACACAATTTCTGTCACTAATATATAGTCACGAGATAAAATTATTAATTGTAACATAATATATATCTTTCGTGATAATTTTAAAATTATCACTTAATATTTTTAACCACTAATATATATTTTATTGTAGTGACAAAGCGAATGTATTATACTTATTATATGATTGATTTAATTTGACCAAATCTAATTTGAAAAAATTTATTATGATTGATTTAATTTAATCAGACCCGATTTGGGTCAAAACATTTCCATGCGTTCATGCATTTACAGGAACATGTGGGAGGAGTTTGGTCGAGTTCGACATGGACATAGATTGTCTGTAATAAATGACTAGGTAAGTTTGTCCAACATCGCTCAATACATATGGGTCCTGAAATCCAAGGTAGTTCTAACAATAGGAGTACATTGACTTTTTTTTTGTAGGGATAAATACATTTACACACTATAATCTATGATCTATTTATACAAATTATCTCTGTCTTTTAGATAATTACATATACACCTATCAGAAATGTCAACATTATTTACACAAATTACTCAATACTTTTGAAAAATTACGCATACACCCCCCAAAAATTATAACATCGTTACACAGATTACCCCTATCTTTTGACTGTCATGAATGGTTTCTGTGATTATATAAAAGATAGGGCGATTTGTATAAACAGACTAAGATCAGGGGTGTAGATGTAATTATTACTTTTTGGTATTACAAGAACTAGGTTAGTGTGTGTTAATGGAGTTAGGTTCTTTCGGAAGTGGAATTAATTAATTTAGGCTTCTACTAAGTAAAAAAATTATGTATACCGGTGATTGAAATACATTCGATGTGCCAATGAGGCCTAACTTAATTGGCGAAGTTGAGGTCCCGTGACATTAAGGTCATGAGTTCGAATTCCACCAACGTGTGTGATGTTATTCTATGTGTGTGATGTATAGATGTTGATATTGATAATTATAATTGATTTATTCAAAAACTAATAGTTCATCTCTTTCGATTCAAAATAAAACAAAAAAAATACATTTGATCTGTGTATAATTTGAAAATTTATTATACTTACTTAAGTAAATTCAAGAAAACGAATAACGAATCAAAATTTAAAAAATAAGTATGAATAAAAAATTATTGATAGAAAATTGTAAAGAGATCATACTGAAAAATATATAAATATAATTATATAAGGTTCTGTTAATTAATTAATATTAAAAACGTGGAATATATAGATAATAAATACATAATATCAAACATTGTAAACTAGGTAAAATTTTCACATCAAATCAAGAGTTTGACAATTTTAATTAAAGAACAAAACTAAAGAACTTTAATTAGAGGACAAAGGCTTATTATAATTAAAGCCAAGCATAGTTTATTAGGTTTACATTTTGGCTTATAATAGAAATAATCGACATTTAGACTATTTTGAATTTAAGTTCATCAACAAATAGAATTTCAATTTATCAATTAGAGCATGAACAAAAACAAATTGAACTCATTCGACTTGAGTTGAATACATGTTGTATTTTGTACTTTGTACTGGAGTGTATGAATAATTGACACATTATTTTTAATTTTAAAAAAATAATCGATCATCACTCAACGTATCAATATATTAACATTGAATGTAGCATTTATAGGCCCGGCCAACAAGCAGGTGACAATGCATTATTTTTTTTTTAAGTGAAAGTGCATGATAAATTATTATTATTATTTGAAATAAATCGATCACAATTATTCCTATCGAATATCAATCTAACAAAAACTAACTACAACAATCATATATGGATCAAATATATCAAATATATTACATCTAAATTATACCTACTCTTATTAAAAATACAATATTTACTATACAACAGACAACATTTCATGTAATGGTTGGTTACGAACGTTATTGTTTGGTGACAATGCATTATTGATGTCCCCAAAAGCTCAAATTGTCGCGTGGGTTGTCAATTTTGAACAGCTACCTCTAAGAGACAAGAGTTGTTCATCACATTTTAGACATTAATGTGGATTAAGATCGGACACCCACAAGCTTCGGACACCGTGGATGTCCACTCTTCACTTGTTTTCACCAATCGTGTCTCTACAAATCTCCATGCACAATTTGGACCTAATCATTTAAAGGGATACTTACAATGCTCTCTCCACAGTTGGTGTAATTATACGAATATTCTCTATATTTTGAAAAATTATATATCTGGTACTCCTGATATTATTTATTTCTGTCCAACAAATAAACCCATCTATTAGTTAAAATTTACGTAATTGTTATATCGCCAAAAAGAATATGAAAGAAAATTCATATTTATCTCCAATTGATTTTTTACTGACTTATTGCAGGTCAAATAAATATTTTTTTGATCAAACTATTTTTATACATCTTCACACACTAATACATGTAATGAGGGACATTTTCACCCTTATAAGGGTAGTTTGGTTAGAAAGAATTTATTTGACCTACAATAAGTATATAAGTCAATCGACGTAAATATAGAATTTCACTCAACTTTTTTATTGATATCAATAAATTCCGTGAATTTTACTAACGGATAAATTTATTTGTAAGATAAAAAAAAATATCAGGATGAATAGGTGTATTCTCCAAACAACAGGGGAACTACACTAAAACTCATAAATGGGAGGTGTAATTATCCCCAACTTTAATGTATTAATTATGTTTCTGTTTCAAATGTATGCGTTAGCCAGTCGAGTTAAATTTTACGTTTCAAATTATATTGCATCAATCTTATTTTGTTTAATATATACACATCATTTATACATATTTTTTTTCATTTTAATACAATAATTATAGTAAAAGATAATATTAATCACAAAATATCACGTAAGAGGCTTAAAGTTGTCCAATAATAGTATATATAAGTCACTCAATAATTTTGATATCGCTATTATCTACTGTCTTTGCGCAAATTTCAATATTATTCTTCTTTATATTCCCATCACGTTTATAAGTCACTCAATAATTTTGATATACGCCACACTTGGATTTATATATTTAGCTTTTTAATCTCACGTTTTACCTCAATTTCTTCATTTGACCCCTTTCAAATTAACATTTTATTGACTTAATCATTGGGGATTAGCACTATTTTGAGGGTAACCCCTCTTATCATCTTAGAATTTCAAGAAGATCCGTTGATTCTTGTGGTGCTATTGAACCCTAATATGCATCAATAACGAAAGATTAAAAAAATATATATATTTTTAGTAACTAATTGTGTGAAGTAGCACCACCTGCACACTCGATGTGTGTGTGCTTAAATTTCTAAATTTAAAATTATAAATATCTATTCGGAGTTGTTATGAATTTTTATTTTTTATTATCTAAGTATTTTATTAATTTATGACAATTCATTATAATAAAATATAATATTAGTGACAAAATATCAAATGATAATTTAAAAGTGGGAAAAATACAATTTTGGTCCACTAATATAGGGTCGGTGGCACTTTTACTCCAGGGCCTTTTGAGAATAGTAATTCAGAATAATATTTTTGAAAAAGTGGCAATTTTAGTCCACGAAGCCCTAATTTCACTGGATTTAGTCATGTGATTGGCACGTGTGCTGAATAAATTGGGTATTTTTTAGATTCCGCCAGCAATTGCTAACGTGGATTCACTGAGACGTCCATCATTGCCGGATTCACATGACTAAATCCGGCGAAATTTAGGGCTCCGTGGACTAAAATTGCCACTTTTTTCAAAAATATTATCCTGAATTGCTATTCTCAAAACGCCATGGACCAAAAGTGACACCAATCCTATATTAGTGGACCAAAATTGCATTTTTTCCTTTAAAAGTTGTCACTAAAAATATGTATTAAGTGACAATATTTTCCATCTTGTCACTATATAATTATTACTGACAAAAATTGTGTGTAAAATTGTCAATAAATACAATTAGTGACACATCTATAGTGACAACACAATATAGTTATAATAATTATTTATTGTCACTAGGTTGTCACTATACATGAGTCACTAATTGTATTTAGTGACAATTTTGTGCACAGTTTTTTGTCACTAATAACAATTTTTACAAAATAATAGTAATTATTAAAATCATAAAATTCATTATTGTGATAAAATAAATATTATTGTCACTAAATATATATAATTAGTGACAATATTAAAACTATCACTTATTTTTTGTCGCTAATCTTCAGTTTTCTTGTAGTGACTAGTGATATAAAGAATAAATAAAAGTATAATAAAATGATTAAATACAAATAAATAAAAGCTGAAAAGTTGTCACTAACAAAAATTAATGACAGAAAAGCTATGCGTAAATTATCATTAAGAATAAGTAATGGTACAGGCACAGTGATGACCAAATAACAACAAAATGTCAACACTATATTTATGTTTTCATTGTAGATGAGTTACTAAGTATTTATATTGATAATTTTATGCATAATTTTTGTCATAAAAATTATAGATAAAAATCAAAATTATCGTCATTTTATATATCTTCAGCGAAAAAATTGAAATTGTCAAACTTCATCACTAATATTAGCTTTTGTTGCAGCGAAAGTTGTTGGTATAAACGATTACTGATACATCTATATCTATATATACATAATGACAAGTTATAATTTGTTGTCACTATATGTTGTTATAAATATCCATGTGCCATTAATTATTTTTATTGATAACTTTATGCATAATTTTTTATAAATTTTTATTCAACGGGGCGGAGGCAGGCCCTACCAAGTCCTAGTGGCCGATAGGGCTTGGCCTCGGCCTAGATCTATTAATCTATAAAGTCTAAGCCTAAATTTATTTTCCCATTAAAAAAATAATAATCACAATTCATATTAATTTATTTAAAAATAATATCTTCTCAAAATTCCTTTAGCTTTTTCTTCTCAAAAAATAGTCAGAACTATACAATTTCCACTTAGTTACGAAGAAAAATTTGTTCCATTTTATGATTTTTTTCAACATCAGGTTACAATTCTTCTCAAAATTCTTCTTGATTAATTCATTTTCATTTATTAGAAAAAATAAATTTTAGTTTTTTTTTCATATTATTTTTTGGGTTCTTGTAGAGAGAGCAAAGCGCCCAAATGAACGTGCGAATTGATAGTATTTTGTTCATTATTTTATATGGTAAATTTTTATTTAAATCTCTTAGGAAAAATAAATAAATTTAGATATAAAAATTTATTATGATTTTTTTCTTTTTTTGGTAAATTTATTATTATACGAGCGTAAGTTTTAATTTTCAAGAAATGGATAAACTTGTCATTAAGAGATCGAGAAACTTGTTACTAGTAAATTTCAACCCACCTCTCATTACCAGGGTAATAGTTATAAAAACTAATTATACTTATATCATTCTATGCATTTAATTTGTAATGATTATTATAGTAATTTAAATTTTTTTTATGAATTTAATATTTTTTTATTTATCAAACTTATTAATTAAAATAGGGCTAAATTGTAAAATTCATTATCACGATGAAATAAAAAAATTATATTTAATAATATAATTATTAATAATATTAAAATTACTATTTCTTTTTATTATTAATTTTCTCCCGTCCGCCAGAGAGATCAATTGCGAGTATGGGGAACGTTAACATAACTATCAAGCCTAAAGGTGATCATGCATGCATGTCTACGTTAGAGAGAGAGAGAGAGTGTGAGTGTTCAACCCTGCAAAAAGATTCCGCTCCCACCACCACTGGCAACATTTCCTTTCTCTTTCTATAGCACATATAGACACGAAGGACAATAGCAGAAAAAGGGTTATGATTGCATGCAGCAAAGAAAAAGGCAAAATTGATGTTGTGGACTGATGAGTGACTCCAGACTTTAAGAAAAAGGGTGTGATTGTTCACGGAGTCAATCAGCCTCAGCCTCGTAAAATGTGATCATCAGCCTAAGTCGTGTCAGAGTTTTATTTAATTGATGACATGAACTATATTTATTGTATGTTGTAGCATGCAGGCTTTTGCCAGAGGACCCTAAATTGGTTAACAAGAATTTGCTGTGATTTTGTGGCTGGAGAGCTCCCAAGGTTTACCGGGTCCAAGAAATGATACCGGTCACCTAGCGGGTCTTAAATACGGGTTTCATTACCATGTAACTCGTCACACTGTCACCCCTAAGACTAAGCCCATTATATGGTGTTTACTTCTTCTGATTTGGGCTAGATTACATGGATCACCCCTAAGACCATTAGGTGGTGTTTACTTTGGTTTGGGCTAGATTACATAGATATCAAGCCCAATTAGTTGTTTACTTTCAAAACATTAATATTGTGCGCAATGTAATAATGTGACAAACTCGTTGTAACGTAATATTGTATGTAATGACTAAAATGAGTATTTGTTATTTGACATTATATTTGTTATGCTCATTCCACTATGTTTATGCTATTTCAAGCATCACAACATAGTCCACAGACCACATAAACAACCAATGCAGTTAGAGACGGGCATCGAGTGTCCTACTGAGACTTGCGCCTCCTATCATAGTCATTGAATGAGTGCCGCATTTCATCCACGACAGACGTTGGAAATCTATACAATCTTAGTGGGTTGGTCGACAAAGAGTTGAGTCGACTGAACTGACTCGTGGAGAATCATCATATGAAAACCTCAGAGGCTTGGTCAGTATGAATGGAGTTCCCCGACTCTGATAGTACGAGAGTAGTTTTCAGACTTGAGGAACCATGGTGCTCAAGTACACACAATGGTTGTGTCTTGGATCTGGCAAAAGGTGTTCATGTCTTGGACATGTTCATTATAAGCCTTGTCCAGTATAGACAGAGTGTATAGCGAGGACGGTGTGTTTCAAGAAGAGGATTCGCCCCCTGTTAGTACGTGACAGTGATATCTCCTATGAACTTGGAGACGCGTTCATGCTCTTTGAAATTGTGGTCACAGTGATTGGTCAAGTAGGAAATGATTTCCTGCAACGACACAAGATAGCAAACGCAGTCTCGAGCATCAAGCATAGCTGCCTAATCCAGGATGGGAACCACCACCCAATTTCATGCCCCAAACTAAAGCCAAGAGATGGTAGACGGAAGGACCGTACTCGTATGGTAATCGGGAGTCTAAATGTTCATGTCAACATTCACCTAGTCTCTAGTGCCATGGGCCGTTGCTAGACGGCCACCAATGATAACGAGCTTTTGTTGGACCCAAGCCCAAGTCTAGCTGAGGCTGAACCTAAAGAGTCCCATACAAATCACCGAGGAGGTGAAGGAATTAAATTGGAGTTAATTCCAGAAGATAATAAATAATTAGATTATTTATTCATGAGATAGTCCATTGGATGAATGTCCCAATATTGTATTGGACTCACACTAATTAATAAATAGGATTTATAATTAAGAGGATTACGGGCTTAAGTCTTTAATTGGATTAAAAGACTTTGGGTATAATTTATTTGGGCCTTGAATTAAATTGAATTTAATTCATTGAATTTATTGGGCATGTTTTAATTGGATTAAAACGAGGCCCGGTTTATTAAATTATGGCCCAAAAAGCAAGTTGATTTTCACTGTTGGAAGGGAAGAGTTGGACTCTTCCCATAATCAGCGGTGAAATCGGCCAAGACCCCTTTTGGAAGAGGATTTGTTCCTTTTGGAGAGGAACAAATCGTCCTTGATTGATGTTTCCTCACTTGGTATAATTTGATCATACCTTATGAGGTGAGAGTCAAAATAGGTGACGAACGCAATGGCGTCATCCAAAATGAGTTTGAAGTCCGTGATTGAAATCCGCTGGCTACTATAAATATAGAGGTAGGAAGTAGTTGGAGATCATCATAAAACTTTTCCTGCTCTTCAAAAATTAATTTGAGTCTTTAAATTTTCCAAGTGTTAGGATTTTTTAGGGCATGGGGATTTCTTGGATAAATTAAAGGCTTATGTTCAACCGGTTCCAAAATTTTATTAAGTCTCTAGTTTGGAGTACTTTTATACCCTAAGGTAGGAAACGAAATAGGATTAGTGTTATTTGTTACTGAATGAGCCAAGTACCTACGAACCATCTGTTGTAGTAGTGTGGTTGGAGGAAGTTCGTAAAAACGATGACTTGGAATAGGTGGTAGCAAGGCAGTCGAAACAATGTATCAATTTATGGAAGCCTAATTTTGTTTCAAAAGCGTGTTGGGCCTGATCGATGAACAAAATGGTACTATTTCTGGGGGAAAAAAAATATTGGACCAAATTGATACTATTTGAAAATGTTAGGGGCTACAGTGAAAATAAAGATACCTAAAGTGCAAGTCTCTGTAAATTACAGTATCAAAATTGGCTATTTAGAAAAGCATGGTACCAAACTTGCAAGACCCCCTTTACTGTGGTACCAAAAATGCGTTTTTCTCCTTTTATCATATGCAATCTTGTCCAGCTTAGAGGTGTTTGCAAGGGTTTAAAATAAGTGTTTATTAGCTTATCGTTGAAAATAAACTAAAAAACAAGTATTTTTATTTTACAGTTTCTGCTTTTGAACTATTTAAATTAAGATGATTTAAGCTAAAAATTGTAATAGTTTCATACATTAATAAAATCATATAAAGTGCAACAACATGAGAATTAGAATTGAGAGGAAAAAAAGAAAGTATTCTTGTACCATTTCTCATTGTCACCATACAAAATGAAGTGATCTATTTATAAACTCCAAGATTACAACCAAAAGTCTCATCTTTGATGAGTGGAGATGAACCACAAGAGTTTACAATTTATGCGAGAATGTAAAGAGTATATATGGAGATGAAGATCCACAATTTTAAATTTCATAACACATATCAATTTCTACCACTTATTAGTACATTAAAGTATTTTCCACACAGTCCAATTTTAACTTTTTTTTACTTTTAACTTGTATTTTCAAACACTCTCAACTTTGACTATTGTTTAACTTACAAACTTTTCTACAATTTATTCCCATTGCTCGCAAAAATAAAAGTTATTGCAAACACTTATTTAATCTTATTTTGCATGATCTCATCATCCAAACCGAACGCCGAACGGGGCCTTGTTTTCCTATTTCGCACTTGAGGCTATTTCAAAATACCGGGCGAAAAGGCCCATTTCGTTCACCAATGGGCCATATGTTGTAGGCCCAATAGTAAAGCCACAAATCCACTTCATTTCCTCTTTGAACTTCATCTGACCGACAATCTGATTCACGAAAGGTAGAAGATAAAATCAATGGCGGGCAGAGTCGCAGCGTTGGCCACTCAGATTTCGACCAATCGTACGTTAATTTCATCTCCCCAGAGGCAGAGGTTGGATAATTTGTTCGTGCGAGTTCGTCTTCGCCCCGGAACGACGTCGTGCAAGAGAATATGTCTGGTCCGAGCTTCGTCCGAGCCCCAGAAAGGAGGAGGAGGAGACAGTGCTGCTGCTAATGATGAAGGAATATTTGTTTCTCAGGTCAGTCACGTGCCCACCACACGGTATAAATACACACGTTTTCACTTTTTTTTTTTTTTTTACATAGATATTGATATTGGCAGGACAAATGCAATTTATCTATATGATATAAGAAATGAATAAGAACTACCGAAAAAAAAAAAGAAATAGTAAATTATTCTATATAATTTTAAAATAAAGTAAATTACCTCTTTTCCCTTTACAGGGGTAATTTCTTCATTTATCAAAATATAGAAATTAATTTATTAATTTTTTTTACTGAATTTTGCTCATTTCTTATATCACAAAGTAAACTGTATTTATCCCACATTGTCAAAGAGTGAATTTAATATAATCAGTTCTAAATATCAGGATAAATTATATTAACATTTCCTCGTTTTACTAACCACATAGGCATCTATGTTCTATATAAAATTATAAGTACATCTTTGTACGGAAGTTGAAAGTACACGTACACACTTTCTATTCAGCGGCCAAATTTTAGGCATGCTGTACAAATTATATACACCAACACTCATAAGGGAGTGTATTTTAATTTTTAAAAGGACATGAAATATTTGTATGATTAAGTATAATCTCATGCGATGTCAGATATGATTTACTCTAAATATTCATATAATTAAGTCTAACTTCATGGGGTATTAGGTATGATTTACCCTAAATATTAAACCGAACAACTTGAACTAGGGGCGAATATTGTAGCAATCCTGGAGGAGTGTACCTGTAGTTTTTAAAAGGACATGAAATATTTGTATAATTAAGTCTAATCTCGTTGGCAAATATTGTAGTAAAATTCCAAGTGTATAACTAAACACTTGGTATTTGAGTGGGGTGAATGTAAATAGTTCCATATTATTGTATTACGGAAATAGCTTAAAAATGACGTATTAGAGACGATAATGCGACGAATGTACGTGAAAAATTTGGTGCAGGAGGACTGGAAGTACTTGGCGAAAGTAGGGGCGGGTTCAGTTGCAGGTGCAGCAGCAATCAAATACGGGAGCATTATATTCCCAGAAATCACACGTCCTAACCTCCCCCAGGCCTTGCTTATGATCTCTGCTCCTGTTCTAGTTGCTGTCTGGCTCTTGATCAAGCAAAGTCGTCTTGATTGACTTCACCGCGCTCAACTCCTGCCTGTCTTGTTGAAATCGACCGGCAGATTACTAGCGTTGGCGTGCTTGCTAGTGTCCTCATCAGGGCGATCCCTTTTGCTAGCAATTGTTGTACATTGTACTGTTGCTTTCAGAATGCAATCAGTTGCTTGTTGAAATTGTCGCTCGCTTGCTCAGTTTAGTGTTTTCGATGTTGCTTTGTTATATAGCTACATCGCCGTTGTTGTGTTGTTGTCGACATGCCGTGCGTGTGTAGGTAGAGGTCTGATTGTCGTCTTTATGGAAAAAGTAGTCTTTTATTGTCGAACTACTAGCTCCACGATGCTCCTTCCCACACCTCGCTGAGAGGTGGTATCACGTTCTGCATAGCTTTGTGCTCTCCCTTTTCACAGCTCTTGATGTTCATTTCTCTCGTAATTATATAAATTGGCACAGACTTAAATATCACAATTTTTTCAAATTTTAAGGCACGACGCACCAACACGATTGTCATTATAATTAAATATTAATATGTTGTGTATGTTTTTATGTCTATGCATGTGCACCTATGTGTGTGTATTTAATAACACATCTAGGAAGATATCAACACAATATTAAGAAAAGAATGTGTATAAGATACATATATATAATTGGAAAAAATAAACGTAAATGCTACCTACTAGTTTTAAGATAATCTTAGAAAATTCAAAAAGGTTGTTAGTATTTATCAAATTCTATCCATTTTTTATAGAGAACTGATTAAAACACCTTTATAAATTTTATAATTTCACGTATTTTTTTAAGTTTTTAAAGAACCTTTATGAACTAAGTGCAAAGCTTTTTACAATTTTTTAAAATTTTCCATCCACTACATCTGATTTTATAATTTTTATTTTTTCTAAAAAAATAAGTGCAAAGTTTTTTAAAATTTTTCAAAATTTTCCATCCACTACATCTGATTTTGTAATTTTTATTTTTATTTTTAAAAAAATCAGCATAGGCAATGTTAATAATTTCAAACATTCATCTAAGAATTACTAAATTTCATCAAACATCAAAAGTATTTGTAATTTTCAAACAACAAGGGATACTATCCCTCGTAATCGTGCCAAACACAGAAGACTCTGCTGTAATATATCCTATTTATTATCTATACTTTTATGAGTTTATTTATTTTGTGTGTGCTGTTCATTGAAGCATGCCACACACTATCAGCTGACCAAGAATTCATTTAAAAGTGTGTCCAACACAATATGCAAAAGAAGAAAACTGCAATCAGCAATCAAGCTCAAGAAAATTCCAGATTCAAACGGTGAAATTAGTGTTCGCTGTTTGACAGTAATAAAAATCAACCTACTTGGAGGCTTTGCTTATGATGGTAGAGCCATTTATGAAACTCTCCCCTTAGTAGCTGGAGGAGACGCCTTACAGAAGGGCAAGCATACGGAGAAATTGCCGCTATCTATCTACTTGCAATTGACCAAATATGCATCCCATCCTTGAAGCCGGTATTCCCGAGCTGTCTCTGCAGGGTTTGCAGCCTTTATAATTCCACGCCCAACTATAATGATGTCGCTCCCTCTTTCTGAGATGACCTGAAAACCATACTTTTTGGTAAGAGACTAGCAGAAATTGACGAGAACTTGGGGAATGCATCAACTGTTCAGATGCTTAGACAGTCGCCTTTTTTCCATTTTTTGTTTTCTTTTTTGACGACAAAAACAATATCTAACAGGAGTATTTATAAAGAAAACTCAGTAGCTATAAATGCAGTTTTTCTGAGAGTCCTAAGAATACTAATCAGTTTATTAATTCCATCGTAGAGAGCCATAGGTAAATGATATATTTTGTTAGAATGATTAAGGCTTCAATATCTGGAAACCACGTTCAAAATCTGATATTATTTTTGGTAACCAGCAGGTCCAGCATAAAGAACCCCTATCTTCTAATGCAACAAGATGAAAAGGCACTTTGGATTAGAAACTGAAAATGAAACATTAAATCGGCTGGTCAATTTCTGTTGGCTTGAAATATGCCAAAACCCAATTAGCAAATTTATGATCTAATGATAAAAGAAAAGAGTAGCATGTGATAATGCAAATGCTACTTACGGAATTTGGAGTATTGTATTGTTGGCCCAGTGCATCGCCACCCTTTACCATTTGAACGCCAGGGGTTGCATGAATAAGTGATGGATTTCCTGGTCCACTAGGCCATGAGGCGGGATTGACAGATATGAAGCCAATAACAAAATCTGAATGATCTTCAGCAATTTTCACAGCTGCAGCTGTGTAGTCACCCGTAGCAAGGTTACCAGCTGAACTCATTTCGGCAAGCAGCAACAACCCTCTGCCACGTGATAAACCCTATGATAGAGTAAGAGTTAAATTAGAAATTTGATTTGATAACACCTCATGATCCAGACCTCAGCAGAAAGTACAGCAAATCCAGACCTTCAGTTTTAGCCCATCCACAATTCCTGGACCTGAAATTATGTGAGCATTTACTATATCTGCCCAGTCTAATATACGGAATATACCCCTGCATAAAAACAGATGAGCATTCTCAAAGGAGAGCAGCAAAAGAGAATCTAGATACCAAATTGAAAGTAAGTAAAGAATCTAACCCTTCGTACTGCATGGTGACTGTGTTACCAATATCAGCAAACTTACGATCCTCAAAAATCAAGAAATTGTGTTTGTCTGCAATCTTCAAAGGACAAACAAAATTAATCAAAACCAAATTTAGTCTTTCCTCACAAGACAAACTATATCAGCCAGAAAAATGCACTTAAATTTTAGGGTAAATTACATCTACCTCCCCAGAGATTTGGCATAATTACAAATACCCCCTCGTTGTTTGAGAAATTACAAATTCCCCCGAGGTTTGTAACCGTCTAACAAATAACCTATTACCATCCATTTTTATGGGTAAACTGACGAAAATGCCCTTATGCACTGAATTATTTTTTATTTAATTCTTAAAAAATTTTGGACTATAATGCGTATGGAGAGGTTTCTTAAATTTTTTACACAGAAGAGGAATAATGCAATTTGCCTCGGGTGATTTTTTTTATAATTTTAATAAAAAAATTAAGGGCAAAATGGTCAATTTCCGACCTTTGGTTAAAAATTACAAACCTCAGGGGGGTATTTGTAATTTTTCAAACAACGAGGAGGTGTTTGTAATTATGCCAAACCTTAGGGGAGGTAGATGTAATTTACCCTAAATTTTATCAAAACAAGTTACAAAGACGCAGGGCATGCTCATAAGTGGATGACATTAACCATAATAAGCAGCATCAAGCAATGTTCTAGAAAAGCAGCATTGGGACCCATGAAATAAGAAGAGCAATATCGCTCGAGTAACGATTTATGATTTATCACATAAGATATTCGGCTACAAGAGGTACTCATAAATCATGATGACTTGCATAAACGTCATGATATGCTGATAAAATAGAGGAATTGCTTAAGATGATTGGTGGAAGTAGCAGCATACTGTGTAACATGAATGCTATGTCAAGTAAGATATGTCTAAGAGAAAAAGAACCGAGAGAACAGTTTTTAAATATCCATTATGTTACACTGCAAGTATAGAGTCTATAGACCAACATCGCATAGGCAATGGATAATGAAGGCATCTTAACAAAGCAGGTGTTACCTCATGGTATATTTAGTGTAATCATTTTACATATTATGAACTATTAATAAACTTAACACAAAATTTATAAACTATTAGTATATCTAATACTAATCCAACTACGTAACGCCACCATAAAAGAGGGGCCACAGGTTGCATACTTAAGGTTAACCAAAAATGCATGAAAGCATGGGATCTTTATCCAACCCCCAACAGTTGTGCTTGCTGGGGGAGCTATGTGCAAGAGAAACTTCGCCAGCTTTTAACACCCCTAGCAACATATAAAGTGATACAAACAGCGCCCAACAAAAGAGAGTGACGACATGTAATATCATCAACCCTTTTCTTTCTCTTTCCTCTTTTTGGCAGGTTAATATAGAATTTGAACGTTAAAAGGGTGAAGAAGTACATGCGCAGGTGGAGCATTAAACTTCATATCAGGGACTTGATAAGAATGTACCAAATTTGTTCCATCACCAATATGATTATGAAGTAAAAATACAAACACATCTCCCACGTGGACACACAAAATGTAAGAGGAATATATATAGAAATCTAAGATGGTTAAAAGCTCAGAGAATAGGGATATACCGAGCGGAGTTTAGCTCCAAAATCAGGGGTGAAATCAGGCAATATATCCACATGGGTTTTTAAGATGCAGATCTCAGGTCCAACCTGCAGAAATATCCAATGGAAAATCAGCAAGATCATAGGAGAGAAATCCAGATGCCTAGTAAATGAAGTCTGCATAAGAAAACATAAAGAGAACAGTACTAATATGTGGGAAATATGATTACATGGTAATATATATTAAGATACGAGGATGACTATCTACTTTTAACTACCATCAATGTTTACTCCAAGGCCCCCGGATCTTCCGTTGGCAAGCAATTAGAGAATGATATGATATGCAAGTGGGTTTCTAGCTTATGGACAACTTCTAGGAGCAAGTTTTAAATTCAGAAGAGTGCAGATGCAGCAGCAAAGAAGGTATGCCCAATTTTATTTCTACATGGATACATGCATGTATATGTGTGAGAGATGAAGATATATATATATATATAAGAAGTAAGGATTTGTTTTCCTTCTCACCTTGTCTGCTATATCAAGCAACTGAGCGGCAGTGGCAACATCAGCAGCCAAGCACAAGTTAGTCTCCTTCCGCACCATTATCTCGAACAATTTCTTTCCTGTTGGGTTCTTGGCCATCTTTGCCCTCTCTTCATATGGAAGTCTAACCCTGACCTTCTTCTCAGCTGCTGCTGCCGCTGGTACGGTCACCTTTCGATTCTCCTCCAAGAACTTCATAACCATCTTCTCCGTCTCCTCTGAAACTCTCCCCTTCTCCTTCAATATCCTCACCATTTCAGTCAGCTTCACCATTGAGTGCAATGTGATCCCGTTTTCTGCCAAGTTCTCCCTCCCTCCTTGTTCCCTGTCTCAAAATTAGTAAGAAAACAAGATCTTTAAACAAAACTCATTAAACATGAAAATTGAGTATGAAAAATCTAGTACGTATTACAGTATGGCTACATGTACATGCATAGTTAATTGTACAAGAGCAATATGATAATGCTAAATACTCTAGCAAAAAGCGCATTCATACATACAAAGAAACTGCACAGATGTTATAGTGCATGATAATGTTCATCAAGGATGTAATATCGAAAACAAAATGTCATGGGTCTCTGTGCACATATAATAACTGTTACGCACAAAGAAACTGCACAGCGTTGTAGTGCATGATAATGTTCATCAAGGATGTAGTGTCTCTGTGCTCATATAATAACTGTATACAAAGCAACCGAACAGAATAAGCAATGTCTACTCCATTATCGCAAGATTGATCCCTCAACTACTACATTAAATATTATACTTGTTTCACACATTATAATCCAGCCATTATATGTTTTCCATGTTGGCATTTACTTGAATCAAAATAATTCATCACAAATAGAACATTTACCACCTCCTGCCTGAGCACCTAGTGTCGCAAAAGCAAACACCGAGTTCAGCACATTATACTATCTCAACCATACTTAAATTCCAGGTAATACTCACACGAATTAACACTAGCATTCAAACCGTACAACAAATCCGTTTGACACCACATTCTACCCTCTTCACTAAAAATGAAAAAGGAGCACGCAGAATAAACGCAGCGTATTCCATATTTCACCTATCAATCATAACAACCGCGTCGGTGACCTTCAGCCCCGCAGCGCGGAGAGGTGCAGCCGTCTCAAGCACGGATGCACCGCTCGTAACGAGATCTTCAATAATCAGGCACACTTGATTCTGCTCAAATGCTCCCTCAATGGCTTTGGCCGTCCCATAGTCCTTGACCTCCTTGCGGCGCATGAGCATCGGAATACCAGAAGACACAGAAATGCAGGTGGCGATTGGGAGGGCAGTGTAAGGGACACCGCAGACAACGTCATAGCGGGCGGAGGGAGGAAGGGTGGAGACGAGGGTTTGGGCGATTTGGCGGAGGAGGGAAGGGTAAGAGACGATGAGGCGGAGGTCGATGTAGATTGGGGAGAAGATGCCGGATTTCAGCTTGAAGTTTCCAAACTTCACGGCGGCGATGTCGTGAAGCTGCAAGATCAATGACTCCATTGTTGAGGGTGAAGGTGATGCCATGAGAGCGTTGAGCGTTGTGCCCAATCCGCGAGGGTTTTCGTGAGATTTTGAGAAAAGTTGTGGGAGTGTGTGGGACTTCACTCGTGTGTGTTTCGCTTTCTATTTTATTTTCAGGAGTAAAATGCAATTGTTTGCAAGGGAATTTTAGTACCTGCCGCCCAAAAAGGAAGAACACCGAGGCCTGTTTGCAAATCACAGGGTTGCTTGTATTTTTTTTATTTATCATTGAAGAAATATTTTTGTTTTACAATTTTTATTTTTAAATTGCTTAAATTAAATTGATATAAATAAAAAATTATGGAAGTTGATGTGAGCAAAATCTGCTTAATCAGAAAATGACTTTGGGTCGAAAATTCCAAGCCAAACGCTGAGAGATGCAAGGAAAGGGGACCTGCAAAAAAAAAACGTTAGCACTCCGACGCTCAAGTCAGTAATTTGTCAGAAAAGAGATAAATTGAAAGCACAATGCGTATGAAGAATATAATCGTGTAAGGTGTAGTATGAAATAATTGTGTAGTGTACGAGCTTGTGAATACGTTACTCAATCAAGGGTGAAGACTTTGTATTTATAAGTCCAAGAGTTCTCTCGAGCTGAGAGGTCTAATAGGACCAGGACTCCTAAAGGATAATCGAGAGGGGACTCCTTGATTCTGGGGGAACTGGTGGATAACTTCCTAACAAACAAGGATTTGGGCTCGCGGATAAGGACGCCTATCTTCGCCTCGCGTCCTTCTCGGGATTTGGGTATCCCTCCACGTCGCCTGGTGACGTGGGCTTCTATCGCCTCGCTAGCAGACTTCGTGGTTTTCAGGTAGGGTTGTTATGCCTCGTCAGTTTAGCTAGCCCAATTGAGGCTGGTCATGCTCCTGGACTTCACTCCTTCTTTGGACCGGGTGGAGTCTTGGGCCTTCCCTCATGGGCCTCAAGACTCTTTCTCTCGTTGAGGACTATGCTTCTCACTTTGGATCATCCGGATCTAGGGCTAGGAGACTCGCTTGACGACCTTGGACCTCGCTTATTGGGCCTAGAGCAGGCCTGCTCGATTTATCCCCATCACTCAGTCCCCCCACTCTGAGTAGGAAGGGGCCATAGCCCTCCTTCTAAGAGTAGGATGATTCTTAAGGGAGTCTTCTCAGCTACGCAAAGGAGCAGCCCTCTCTGGTTGCTTGAAACTGTCAGGGATTTGACAGCTGTGATGTGAGTTGCCTCGTACTTCGGGCGTGTGAGCAGACATCTCTGCAAAAACGAGAATGGTTACTCGCTAAACTGTCCCTTAGGTGTTGGTAACCGCCCAATTCCTGGCGGTTACCTGACGTGCGAGCGTGTAACCGTAGCATATCACCTCTCCGCCTGCCTTTCAACTTTTTCAAACTTAATCTTCTCCACTTTTCCCCCCACGATTTTGGAGAGAGAAAACCTTAATCTTGCCCTTCTTACTCTCTGTTCTTCTTCCTTTGTAAGTGTCTTTTTCCTTAAGCTTTTTTATTTCCTTTGTTGTGCGATCTTTTATTTTCTTTTCAAAGAAAGTTGTGTCTTTTCAAAAAATGGCGTCTTCTAATGAATCTATTCGTTTGATCGGGGAGAAACGGACGAACGATGATGCCGGCGAGGCCACTTCTTGTGGGGCCAAGTTCTGGCCCCTCCGCGTATGGGGGAGGCCACCGGTGGAGTATAAGGAAGGCGGCGGAAGGGCCTTGTCTCCTATTAGACGAGCTCCCTAGTGAGAGCGAGGGTTTGAGCGATGAAAAGGAGGGGGTGGCGGACTCCTCCCCTGGCAAAGGGGCGGAGCCTCCTATCACAAGTGGAGGAGGGGAGAGGGCGAGTAGCCCTGTTCTTCAGGAAGTACCTCATCTTGCCTTTGGGTCTCCGACTTGGAGGCTCTCATGGTTGAGTACCATATCCCCCCAACTTTACTCTTTTGGTTCCTTCTCCTGACAACCATCTGGATCTCCCCCCTCCAAATTGCCTATGCTTTTTTGCTGCCCAACTGAAGGCGGGCTTCTGCTTCCCCATCCCTCTTTTTGTGGGGACGTTGCCCATACTTTTGGGTCCCTCTGAACCAACTGACCCCAAATTCTTTTTGTCTCTTGGCTAGCTTTGCCATGATTTTCAAATACCATGGTCTTCACACCCCCCTCCCCGATCAGGACTTGCTGTCCTATTTACAAATGAGAAAATCTGAACCCGGAGTCTTTCACCTTTTCCCTCACAGAGGGGTGCATTTCCTGCCTGCTTTCAATGTCCCCAAACTGTGGCGGGATAGCTTTTTCTTTGTCCTCCCTCCTTCTCCTGGGGTCATTCCCCCGTGGCTGGTTGTATGACCTTCCTCCCCTCGTCTCCATCTCCATTCATGACAGAGCGCTAGGCTTGACCGCCTTCATTGAAGATCTTAACTCCCGGCCATATGATTGTCGGAGTTTTGTAAAGGAGAGGCTCATGTCTTACTTCAAGCTCAGCCTGAGTGTGGTCTCCTTGGAGGAGCCACTGGGTATTAGTCGTTTTCTGCATGCTTCTTGGTTTTTCTTGTTCATACTTCGTACTGATGTTTGCTTCTTTTTTTTTTTTTTTTTTGTGTAGAACACATAATGTTTAGCAAGTATATACGAAGTAGCCTACAAAACGGCTTAGAGAGCCGGCAGGCGACGCCTCCCGGCCGTCCTTCTGAGGGGACTCTCACCTCTGGCGATTCTAGAGGGAAGCATGCTGCCTCAGCCCCTCAGAGCTCCTCCACGCGGGCCAATGGGGCCTCTTCCTCAATTGTTCCTCTGTAGGTGTCAACTCGGGCGGTCACTCCACTAGTTCCGCCCCTTCCGTCTCAGGACACTAGCAGCTCCTCCCCTTACCGCCAGCAGTTTAGTCTTGAGTGGGGTCTCTACCCCCACCAATCTTTGGTGAAGGAGCCAGAAGGGGAGACCTCCCTGGCTGTGGATTTCTTGAAGGGGGCCCTGCTCCCTAGGGATAGGAAGGCTCTATCCTCTACCCCCCAAAAGGACCATCTGTTGCTCCTTGCGGGCTATCATGCCAGGGTACTTTCCTACCCTCTCCTCTTTCCAGTTTTTATTTCTTTAATACATTTAATGATGTGGTTTTTCTTTTCAAGCAAGCACGGGTATAGGGGAAGTCATCTCCCATCCCTAGGTTACTCCTCCTCCTCCCTTGGATGGCTAATGGAAGAGGCTGGAAAAGAAGGTGGAGCGTCTATCTTGGGAGGTGACCAAGGACAAGGAGGCCAAGAAGGCAGCCCAGGAGCGGGCCCGGAATGCTGAAGAGAAGGCTCAGGCGGCAGAGGACAAGGTGGAGCAGCTGCAACAGCAGCTGTTAGCCATGATAGAGAGCCAATCTACCGCTCTGACCAAGGCCAGGGAGCAGGCTTCCCGGGACTTCCCTCACTCCACGGAGGGGCGCCAATACCTGGAAGCTTACTAGGAGAGCCACCTCACCGAGTTTAGGGGGTCGGAAGACTTCAAGGCGGAAGTGGGGCGCATAGCGTGCCCCTTCTCGGAGTACGATTTCTGGGCATGCTAGAGGCAGTTCGCCACCTAGGGATATCCCCCTCAGAGCATTGAGGCTTCCCTTCTGGCCAATTTGGTTGGGGGTCTCTGCCATTTTAAATGCTTTCCTTGCTATCTGCATCTGTCTGGGGCTTGCCGCCTATATCTGCTTTTATCTCTTTTTTCTGTTGGTGTATGTTTGCCCTAAAGGGATATCTTTGATTATGCTTTGTGTATGCTTATGATCATGCTTCGAAGTGACTGCTCTGCACACATGGAATAATCAACTGACGAAGTTTAGAAAAGAAAAGAGGATTGTATCTATGGTTTCATCATGACTACGTTTTGCTTGAGCTAACTGCCTGTGCTTAGGACAGGGGTTTAGTTTAGACTCCAAATGCCTGTGCGGAACCAACGCTTACATTTTGAGGAGAGAGAAAGAGAAGTGACTGCTGCCGAGGGCAGGGCTACTTTTCGGCCCCTGAGGGCTCCTTAGGTGAAAGAATGAAGTGGTGTATGGATTCAGAGTGTGTACCTTGTGGTGGGGTAGAATTCTTGTCCCTAAAACTCCTTTTCCCATTTCCTTGGTAACTATGAAATTAATAATGACTTCATAATACTTGCTAAGAAGACCTTATAAGCCAAAACTTCTCCCTGTCAAATCTAAGCTAGGGAAGGCCATGCCTGAGAGGGTCTTTCTGAGGGGATTTTACTATTAGCGGAACCTGTTCCTGGGAGGGTTCCCCTGGGGGAGTTTATTTTTTAGAGGGTTCCGCTAAAGGAGCTTATTTCCTGGAGGGCTCCACTGGCCGAACTTTTTTCTGAGAGGGCTCCGTTGAGGGAGCTTATTCTTGAAAGGGTTCCGCTGAGGAGCTTATTTTTTAGAGAGCTTCACTTAAGGAGCTTATTCTTGAAAGGGCTCCGCAGTGGGAACCTTATGAGTAGAACTTTTTGAGGTTCTGGATATTCCAGGGTTTGGGGAGAGGGAGCGCCCCCCCTCCCCCCTTCCTAGTTCATATGCTCCCGACCCAATATGCCCGCCACTTTATTAGGTCCTTCCCATGTGGGGTCTAGTTTCCCTACTGGTTTGGAACCACCTTCCGGAGCACTAGGTCGCCGACTTGAAAGTTTTGAGGTCTGAGCAGGCGATTGTGAGCCTTAATCATCAGGCTTTTAAAGGAATGCTTTTTTCTCGTAGGTCCTCTATGATATCCAGGTTCTCTTAGAGCAAGTTGTTGTTGCCCTCCTCAGAGTAGCACATGATCCTATGTGAGGGCATGCCTTCAACAGGGATTATTGCGTCAGTACCATATACTAAGAAAAATGGGCTTTCTTCTTTGGGGTTCCTGAGGGTAGTTCAGTGAGCCCATAGTGTTAGAATAAGTGACTGTCAAGCCAATTGATTGGCGCTTTGTAAACTATTTTAGACGATCTTTTTCAATAATATGTTAATTTAAGAAATGTTCTTTGGCTATCTTCATCATATGCTTTAAACATTATATTTATATGAGCATTTAGTTGAAGCCCTTAGATCAATTATGCTATGGGGTTGGCTCGCGCATATGATGGCGACCATGAAATCAACCTCTATGGTTTGATCTAAAATATTCCAAGTCGATGAATCGATCGAGACAGGGCATCGACCATTCCTTAAAGACTTGCACTAAGTGATGCGTTCATATGATGAATGCCGAGTTTCATAGACAAAGACGTATAACGCTTGCGCACTTTAGTGGGTGCTTGATAAAGAGTTATCAAGTTCACTGAATTGACTGGCAGGAGTTGTCATATGGAAGCCATATATGGCATGATCGGTATGACTAGAACTCCTAGGCTACGATGGTGCACTAACTAGTCCTTAGACTTGAGGTTCCACAGTAACCTTGTGCATAGGACGGCTATGACTTGATCATGTCCAATGTGGTCTCAGGTTTCATCCTGGATCATGATACGGTCATGTTTCATACATAGTTGAAGCATGCATGGAGGTTAGTGAGTTCCAAGATAGGATCTACTACTTATCATGAGATGATAACGAACCTCCTATGTTCTCTACAGTATGCATTCCTCGAAGCCCATGGCCATGGCTGTTGATCAAATAGGAGGATAGATTTTTCCTATATTGATAAATTGGAAGCATAACTTCAAGAGTTGATACATAGACATCAAAGTCGATAATGAAAACCGGTAACTAATTCCATGCCCTAGACTTTGATAGGGAGGTTAGTAACGAAGGGACCGTATTTGCATGGTATGCGTAGCTCACAGGTTCACACATCAATATCACCTATTCTCTAGTGTTATGAACCATTGCTAGATGGCCACACATGATGACGGGTACCCCTCCAATTAAGGAGTTAATTGAGGGTGATTAATTATGATAAGATATAATTAATCTAATGCAAGTAAGTTGCTAATTAAATTGTATATGTGATACAAACCCAAGTCTAGCTGAGTAGTGAACCTAAAGGGTCGCACACAAATCCATGATGGAATTATTGGAATTAATTTATAGAATTAATTATGAAGAATAAATCAATTAATTTAAGGTGTTAAATTAATTGATTGAAATAATTTATGAAATCATTTCATGGGAATATTAAACAATATGATTATTTAATTTAGAGTCTAAATTCACAAGCATTAATTTGATTAAGTAAGACTTGTGATAGATTAATTAAGATTAATCTATTTGATCTGGAAAATCAATTAATTAGATTAATTGATTTGGGCTTATATTTAATTAAATAATTAAATATTATGGGCTAAATAATTAGTTGGGAATTAATTAAAATTGGACTTAGTCCAATTAAGAATTAAGATGAAGCCCAAGACCTCTTAGCCCTAGCCCACAATCACACAAGACAAGATTTATTGAACATAGACATGACTTGTTTTCATCTTTAGATGAAGAAGAAAATATGAGTCATGCTAAAGCTTGTTTATAAAGAAGACAAGTGTAAAAGGAGAAAATATGATCATGCTAGAACTTGTCTATAAAGAAGACAAGTGTTCTAAGAGCAAGACAAAAGGCCTTGTCTACATTCATTGTATCTAGTGCAAAGGAATCCCTATAAAAAAAGGGTACAAAGCAAGAGATTCATATACCATATTTCTACATACAAAGATACAAAAACTCTTGCTTTCCTTTTGCTCTCTAGCTCTTAGACTTTCTCTCCTTCAAAGTTAGAAATTCTAGCTTTCACTTTAGCATTGGTCTTATGTTCATTACTCATCTCCAAAAGAGAAGATATCCCTTGATTTCTCCATAGATCAATAGTTAATCTACCTTATCCTCCAATACCTACTAGAATAGGTTTGAGGGTGATTCCATCATAGGTGGTGTGGATTAGCTTTAGAGGGAAGACACTTGTGTTCGTACCGTGAACAACAATTAAAAGCAGTTCCGTTTTGACGTTCCACCATTTTTAAGGTAAGGTCATTCTTGAGAAAGTTCAAGTTACCAACATCAATCGGAGAGCTAGAATGGTTGGTTTCTCTTAACCATTCAATTGACATCCTTTTATGCATGAGATCCACATCATAATAGCAACGAGATGGGCGATTTGATCGCTAATTTAATATTGTTTTCTAATTAAAATTTTAATTTTCGCTGCATTTAACGTCTCGGGGCTTATACGAAGCTAACAGTGGTATCAGAGCCCGGTCATGCAAGTCAATTGAATTTATTTTGGTTTGATGTGATTTAATCGGATAAAATTGCTTAATGATTTAATTTTATGTGTTAATCTCTTGATGTGTTGAATTTAAGTCTTGGGCATATTTCAATTGTTGAAATTTGATTCTATGTGTTTCACCTTCCGCCTACATGGACGGATTTATGTTCTGCCTACATGGTCGGATTCTTCCGCCTACATGGTCGGATTTAATAGCAATTTTTGTACATTTTCAACTCTATTTTATTTTGAGGATAATAATAATAATATATATATATATATATATTATTTTCCTAATTTATATAGGATATAAATTGAGAAAAAAAATTGGATTCTCACTTTCAATTTGATTAGGAAAATTCAACATATTCTCCTAATATGATTAGGACAATTTATTGGAAAGTCCAAGTTAATTTGACATTATGAATCAAGTGCCCATGAATTAAATTTAATTTCATTCCATGGAAAACATCATGTGATTTAACATAAAAAATTAAATTCTTTTGTTTTATTGGAACTAAATATATGTACATGATATTATTTGCATATATGATATGTGATATCTTTATGTAATAAATATATGGGCTGTATACGGGCTCATGATCATCTAACAAGGGAATGCTAGGTTTTATTTCTTGTATATGTGTTTATATGGCGTTACTTGACTTTCATACCTACACTTTACATTGTATATGATAAACAAACAAACAAGAATAAAACATTGTGATGAGGTCTTGCATAATCTAATGGTTTGAACCCTCAATTGGAGTGTCCATGTTAAAATATTAAGCCCGTGATGGATAAAATCAAATTGGATTTGATAATCGAGACCTTCCATACATAGTGACAAAGTATGAGATACTATCACCTTTCAATTCATTGTCTTACGAGTCGTGGAATGATTTGGAAGTAGTGAAAAGTTGTACTATCACTATGAACAAGTAGATTACCTACTATCACTCTGTCTCACGAGTTGTGGAGGGCGATAATCGGGGGTCTTTTGGTTGATGGGTTGGGCTTAACATGGAGTAACATAATTCACTTGGAGTCCTTGGGATTATGTGAAAAATGAGGTAAAATACCTTGGGGATCTCATAAGTTGAGAATGGTGAAAGTCACCTCCCATAGAATTGTTTTCATGCGAATCATAACAGCGGGGGTATGAAATTCGTTCTATGGACCTCAAGCCCGCTAGGAAAAATATTTCTCAAAAATCCATATGGGAGTTTATGGAATTTTGAAGAAATAGTGGGGGCAATTTATGATTAAATATCATATCGTAAATTTAATTAACATTGATTGAAAAGAATGCTAAAATCTCCATTGTTTCTTCTTTTCTTTTTTGTAGATCGAAAATGTCTAAAAGTCCACTTGCTACCATACTTGAGACAAACAAACTTGTTGGAACCAACTATGCTGACTGGCTTAGGAATCTCAAAATTATTTTGGATTTCGAGAAACGCTCTTATGTGTTGGAATCTCGTCCTCCCACTGAGCTTCCCGAGGATTCGCCTGACGAAGAACGTGTGATGTTCCAACATTGGACCGATGATGACCTTTAGGCCCGTTGCCTTATGCTGGCATCTATGTGCAATAAACTGCAAAAACAACACGAGCACCTTAAGCATGCATATGAGATCTTTGTATGCTTACAAGAGTTGTTTGCGGTACAAGATCGGCACATAAGGTATGTAGCATCAAAGGAGTTCTATCGGGCAAAGATGACTGAGGGGTCGTCTGTTCATGCCCACGACGTCAAGATGCTTTCTCTCATTGAGAAGTTAGAATCTTTGAACACTGGCATGAATAATGACTCATACATAGATGTGATCTTACAGTCATTACCGCAGTCTTTTGATCAATTTGTTGTTAATTACAATATGAACGGTCTTGAGAAGACTGTTCCTGAATTGATCAATATGCTTATGCAATACGAGGCTACTATAAAAAAGCCTGCACCAGTAATACTAGCAACCCCATCCACATCTTCCTCCATGACCAAAAGGGTCAAGAAATGGAGGAGAAATGGAAAGGGAATGAAGAAAAGCAATAAGGACGGCCGAGCGAAGGGCAAAGAGAAAAAGATAATCAAGGTCAATCCAGCAAATGATGAGTATCATCACTGCCATGAAAAGGCCATTGGAAGAGGAATTGCAAGAAGTTTCTTGCAACAGTCCAAGGTATTTTCGTTGTTGAAATTAACATGGTTGCTAATAATGCTTCTTGTGTATTAGATACCGGTTGTGGAGCTCATATTTGCAATGATTTGCAGGTAATGAGAAGAAGCAAAAAGTTAGGTGAAGGGGATGTGATCCTCAAGCTTGGAGACGGCAAGCAGGTTGCTGTTGAAACCGTTGGAACTGTTAACTTAACTATTAGCAATGATGTTAAGATAATACTTAATAGTTGTTATTATGTACCAAGTATGATACGAAACATTATATTTATACCTACTCTTGATGAAGAGGGGTATGAGTTTGTGTATCAAAACAATGTTTCTACTTAATGAGGAATGGTTCTTCTGTTTTACTTGACACTTTAATAAATGGTTTATATACTATCCAACAACATAATATGATTATGAACGTTCAACATAAACGAAAATTGGATGATCAAGAAATGCACAAACATGGCACGCTAGGTTGGGTCACATTTCCAAGGATAGGATGAAGAGGTTGATCGACTCTAAGAATCTAGAAATAGAAAACTTAGATGCTCTTTCAACTTGTGAATCTTGTCTCAAGGAAAAAATAACGAAAACACCACTTATTGGACAAAGTAGCCGTGCCACTGCACTGTTGGATTTAATCCACACGGATGTTTGTGGATCTTTAAGTACTCCAGCTAGAGGAGGATTTTTTTATTTCATAACCTTTACCGATGATCACTCACGGTTTGGTTATGTGTACTTAATGAAGTACAAGTTTGAAGCATTTGAAATGTTTCAAAATCAAACTTGAAGTAGAAAATCAAACTGGACGAAAAATTAAGACCATTCGATCTGATCGTGGTGGTGAATACTTAAGTGGTGAATTCTTGAATTACTTAAAAGAGAATGGGATTCTCTCTCAGTGGACTCCTCCTGCAACGCCACAAGTTAATGACGTGGTTGAAAGGAGGAACCAAACTTTGTTAGACATGGTTCGTCCCATGATGAGTTCTACTACATTACCTCTTTATTTTTTGCGGCTATGCGTTAGAAACGGCGATCAAGTTATTAAACATGGTGTCATCTAAGGCTGTACCCAAAACACCATATGAAATATGGCATGGCAAACCACCATCTTATAAGTATTTGAGAATATGGGGTTGTCTCGCATATGCCAAAAGACTAGTGGGAGATAAGTTGGATATGAGATCCATCTTATGTAGATTTGTTGGATATCTGAAAGAAACTGTAGGATACTACTTCTATGATCCCTTGGAACAAAATGTGTTTGTTTTGAGAAATGCAGTGTTCTTGGAAAAAGGTTTTCCTTCGGATACTCAAAACAAAGAGGTGCAACTCGAAGAGTCGAGTGATGCATCGCCTATGGTAGAAATGACACCCATACTGCCTCACAATGAAGCTTTTGATTGTACACATCCTCTGAGAAAGTCGGCTAGAGTCTCTAAACAGCCTGAGAGATATGGTATGCTAGCCTTGACTGGTCAATCGGATAATGATCCAAAGATGTTTGAAGAGGCGATGTCTGACATCGATTCGGGTAGATGGCATGAGGCCATGAGATCCGAAATGGACTCCATGAACTCCAACAAGGTATGGAGCTTGGTAGACCCACCTAAGGGAGTTAGGCCCGTTGGGTACAAATGGGTCTATAAGCGAAAGCTTGGAGTCGATGGAGAGGTATCAACATTTAAGGCCCGATTGGTAGCGAAAGGCTACACTCAAAGGCCTAGTGTGGACTTTGAGGAGACCTATTCGCCCGTCTCTATGGCCAAGTCCATAAGAATCTTACTTGCCATAGCTGCGTATTATGACTATGAGATAGGGCAAATGGATGTGAAAACTGCATTCCTTAATGGATTCATTGAGGAAGAAATCTATATGGATCAGCCACAAGGTTTTACATCCAAAGGAGAAGAGCAAAAAGTTTGTAAACTCCAGAGGTCCATTTATAGGCTCAAACAGGCATCCCGAAGTTGGAACATTCATTTTGATGAGGTTATAAAATGTTATGACTTAATCAAGAATGAATATGACCCCTGTGTATATAAAAAGGTTAATGGGAGCTCTATTGTGTTCCTCGTGCTTTATGTGGATGATATTTTACTCATTGGGAATGATATTAAAATGTTAGGTGACACTAAAGCATGGTTATCTACTCAGTTCTCCATGAAGAATTTGGGTGAAACTTTCTATATTCTTGGGATAAAGATCTATAGAGATAGATCTAAAAGAATGTTAGGAATGACCCAAGTCTCGTACATTGATAAAGTCTTGAAAAGATTCAAGATGGATGAATCAAAAAGGGGTTTCCTTCCCATGAGGCATGGAATTAAACTCTCCAAGACTCAGTCTCCTAAGACTAATGAGGAGGTTAAGAAAATATCAGAAATTCCCTATGCTTTTGCTATTGGCAGCATACAATATGATATTCAATGTACGAGGCCTGATATAGCGTATGCTCTAAGTGTTACAAGTCATTATCAGGCATGTGCCGGCCACGATCACTAGACTGTTGTAACAAATATCCTTAAGTACTTGAGAAGAACTAGGGATTTATTTTTGGTGTACGGTGATGGAGAATTGATATTGGAAGGGTATACTGATGCCAGCTTCCAATCGGATGTGGATGACGCTAAGTCTCAATCTGGTTATGTATTTCGGTTGAATGGAGGAGCTGTCAGTTGGAAAAGTTCTAAGCAAGATACGACAGCGGATTCCACGCCGGAAGCCAAATACATTGCAGCTTCTGAAGCTGCAAAGGAGGCTGTTTGGATGAAAAACTACATCCAAGAGTTGGGTGTGGTGCCTAGCATTGCCAAACTTGTAGTTGTACTTTGTGATAACAACAGGGCTATTACGCAAGCGAAGGAGCCAAGACCTCATCACAAAGCCAAACACATAATTAGACGCTATCATCTAATTAGAGAGATGGTAAGAAGAGGTGATGTGCGAGTGGATCGCGTTGAATCAACGGAGAACAAGCAGGCCCCCTTACAAAGCCGATATCACAAATTGCTCATTCTCAACATCTTGAGAAGATGGGATTAAAAACCATGGGCAATTGGCTTTAGGTCAAGTGGGAGATTGTTAGAATAGGTGACCGTCAAGCCAATTGATTGGCTCTTTGTAAACTATTCTAGACGATCTTTTTCAATAATATGTTAATTTAAGAAATATTCTTTGGCCATCTTCATCATATGCTTTAAACATTATATTTATGCGAGCATTTGGTTGAAGACCTTAGATCAATTATGCTGCGGGGTTGGCTTGCGCATATGATGGCGACCATGAAACCAACCTCTATGGTTTGATCTAAAATATTCCAAGTCGATGAATCAGACGAGACAGGACATCGATCATTCCTTAAAGACTTGCACTAAGTGATGCGTTCATATCATGAATGTCGAGTTTCATAGACAGAGACGTATGATGCCTGCGCACTTTAGTGGGTGCTTGATAAAGAGTTATCAAGTTCACTGAATTGACTCGCAGGTGTTGTCATATGGAAGCCCTATATGGCATGATCAGTATGACTAGAACTCCTAGGCTACGATAGTGCACTAACTAGTCCTTAGACTTGAGGTTCCACAGTAACCTTGTGCATAGGACGACTATGACTTGATCATGTCCAATGTGGTCTCAGGTTTCATCCTAGATCACGATACAATCATGTTTCATACATAGTTGAAGCATGCATAGAGATTGGTGAGTTCCAAGATGGGATTTGCTACTTATCATGAGATGATAACGAACCTCCTATGTTCTCTACAGTATGCGTTCCTCGAAGCCCATGGCCATGGTTGTTGATCAAATAGGAGAAAAGATTTTTCCTATATTGATAAATTGGAAGCATAACTTGAAGAGTTGATACATAGACATCAAAGTCGATATTGGGAACGGGTAGCTAATTCCATGCTCTAGAATTTGATCGGGAGGTTAGTAACGGAGGGACCATATCTGCATAGTACGTGTAGCTCACAGGTTCATGAAATAATTCACCTATTCTCTAGTGCCATGGACCATTGCTAGATGGCCACCCATGGTGACGGGTACCCCTCCAATTGAGTTAATTGAGGGTGATTAATTATGATAAGATCTAATTAATCTAATGCAAGTAAGTTGCTAATTAAATTGTATACAAGCCCAAGTCTAGCTGAGTAGTGAGGCTAAAGGGTCACACACAAATACATGATAGACTTATTGGAATTAATTTATAGAATTAATTATGGAGAATAAATCAATTAGTTTAAGGCGTTAAATTAATTGATTGAAATGATTTATGAAATAATTTTATGGGAATATTAAATAATATGATTATTTAATTTGGTGTCTAAATTCACAATAATTAATTTGATTAAGTAAGACTTGTGCTAGATTTATTAAGATTAATCTATTTGAGCTTGAAAATTAATTAATTAGATTAATTGATTTGGGCTTATGTATAATTAAATAATTAAATATCATGGGCTAAATAATTAGTTGGGAATTAATTAAAATTGGACTTAGTCCAATTAAGAATTAAGATAAAGCCTAAGACCTTAGCCCAAGCCCACAAGACAAGATTCATTGAACATAGACATGACTTGTTTTCATCTTTAGATGAAGAAAAAAATATGAGTCATGCTAAAACTTGTTTATAAAGAAGACAAGTGTAAAAGGAGAAAAGATGAGTCATGCTAGAACTTGTCTATGAAGAAGACAAGTGTTCTAAGAGCAAGACAAAAGGCCTTGTAAACATTCATTGTATCTAGTGCAAAGGAGTGCCTATAAAAAGGGGTATAAAGCAAGAGATTCATATATCATATTTCTACATACAAAGATACAATAACTCTTGCTTTCCTTTTGCTCTCTAGCTCTTAGACTTTCTCTCTTTCAAAGCCGGAAATTCTAGCTTTCACTTTAGCACTGGTGTTATGTTCATTACTCATCTCCAAAAAGAGAAGAATTCCCTTGATTTCTTCATAGATCAATAGTTGATCTACCTTAATCCTCCAATACCTACTAGCATAGGTTGGAGGGTGATTCCATCATAGGTGGTGTGGACTAGCTTTAGAGGGAAGACACTTGTATTCCTACCATGAACAACAATTGAAAGCAGTTCCGATTGACGTTCCACCATTTTTAAGGTAAGGTCATTATTAAGAAAGTTCAAGTAACCAACATCAACCGGAGAGCTAGAAATATTGGTTTCTCTTAACCATTCAATTAACATCCTTTTATGCATGAGATCCACATCATAATAGCAACGAGACGGGCGATTTGATCGCTAATTTAATATTATTTTCTAATTAAAATTTTAATTTCCACTGTGTTTAACGTCTTGGGGCTTATACGAAGCTAACACATAGGACACTGGATAATTCCTCCACTCAATTACCCCCAGCCTTATCTAATCTTTTCTTGATCCCCTGGACCAAAGTCATATTAGTGACCTCCACCTGCCCATTGGCCTGAGGGTCTGCTACAGACGTAAACCTTTATTTGATCTGCATCCCTCTACACCAGTCCTGGATCTTTTATCCCTAGAACTGCCTTCCGTTATCATAGATGATTTCTCTGAGGACCCCGGAATGACAAATTATGTTCTTCTAGATAAACTTCATAACTTTTCCTTCAGTGATGTGCGTGAGTGGTTCTGCCTCTACCCATTTGGAAAAATAATAAATGGCTACCAACAGGAACTTCCTCTGCCCCGATGCGAAAGGAAAAGGTCCCACCAAATCCATCCCCCATTGCACGGAAGGGCAAGGAGCCAATAGCGTGGTTAGGGGTTCAGCAGGTTGGTGGATGAGAGATGCGTGCTTTTGATATTTATCACATCTTCTAACCAAAGACTTAGCATCTTGTCTTAAAGTAGGCCAGAAGTATCCGGCCCTCAGGGTTTTGTTGGCGAGGGTGAATGCTCCTATGTGGGATCCGCAATACCCTTCATGAATTTCCTTGGACATGCAACCCCTCCTCTTGGGAGAGGTACCTTTGCAACGGGTGCGTGAAGGATTTCTTGTATAATGTATCACCATGTAAGAGGAATCGAGTGGCCTTCCTTTTTAATCGGGCCGCTTCCCACCAGTTCTCTGGGAGATGGCCATGTTTCAACCAAGTTTGAATGGATTGCCTCCAATCTCCAATTTGAAGCACATTTTGGACCTCTGAGTGGGAGCTCTCCCGTGGAAGGTACTGGATTGTTATTTGCCGAGTTCTGCAGTCTTCCAGGGTGCTTGCCAGTTTAGATAGGTAGTCCATTTTGCCATTTTCTTCTCATGGAATTTGAATAAGTTCGAAATCATCAAATTTTGCTTTCCATTCTTCTATCCTTCGTAGATACTGCCTCATGGTATCCTCTTTAGCCTCATAGCTCCCTTCTATTTGCTTTACAATGAGCTGAGAGTCGGAGTATGCTATTAGCTATCATGCCCCCGCCTCTCAAGCCATTTTCATCCCCAGGAATAAGGTTTCGTATTGGGCCTAATTATTGGAGCTTTGAAGCCAAATTTGATAGCGAATTCCAAGTCCACCCCCTCGGGAGGGGTAATAACCAGGCCTGCTCCACTGCCTTGAGTAGTGGAAGATCCATCTATGTGCAATAACCATCGCCCCTTCTTGGGAGGCGAAAAAGCTGTCTCAGACATGAAGTCCACCAAGGCTTGGGCCTTAATCATGGCTCAAGGGAGATATGTTATGTTGTGCCCACTTAGCTCTATGGCCCACTTAATCAGGTGTCCTGATGTGTCAGGCTTCCCCAAAACTTGTTTGAGAGGATGATTGGTACGCACTCCGATGGAGTGTGACAGAAAGTATGGCCTCAATATACGAGCAGTGATGACTAGCGCGAACGCTACTTTCTCGATATCAGTATACTGCCCCTCGGCCCCATTGAGGACCTTGTTTACATAATATATAGGCATATGTTTGCCCTCCTCCCATCTCAACCAAACGAAACTTACTGCTTGAGCTGGGGCGGAGAGATAGACATATAGGGTGTCCGTCGGTGACGGTTTGACCAAGAAGGGGAGCTCGGCCAGGTACTTCTTGAGTTCCTCGAAGGCTATATTACACTCGCCCCCCCCCCCCCAAAGTGCCTAGCTTTTCGCAACACTTTGAAGAATGGAAGGCTCCATTCTGCAGACTTGGCAATGAATCGGCTGAGAGCTGATATTCTCTCTGTAAGCTGTTGCACTTCATTGACACTAGTGGGGGGCCTTCATATCTAATACTTCCTTAATTTTGAGGGGATTAGCTTCGATCCCCCTTTCGGTCACCATGGACCCTAAGAAACGCCCCCTCTCACATCGAAAGCACATTTGGCTGGGTTTAATTTCAACTGATATTTTCTGAGGACGCTAAAGGTTTCTTCTAGGTCCATGATGTGATCCTGGGCCTTCCTGCTCTTCATGAGCATGTCATCTACATATACCTCCATGTTTCCATCTATGTACCCGAAAGATCTTATCCACCAAGCGTTGATATGTGGCCCCCGCGTTCTTGAGACCAGAAGGCATGGCAACGTAACAAAAAGTGCCCAACGAAGTGATAAAGCTGACTCACTTTTGGTCCTCGGGGGCAAGCATGATCTGATGATATCTCTGGGATGCATCCATCATGCTCAGTAGCTCACATCCAGATGTGGAGTCAACCAATTGGTCAATGCGTAGCAAGGGATCAAAATCCTTAGGGCAAGCCTTGTTGAGGTCCCTGAAGTCCATACACATTCTCTATTTTCCTCCTGGGTTGGGGACAAGCACCACGTCGATAGCCACTCAGGGAACTGTATTTCCTGGATGTGACCTGCCTTCAACAACTTGTCTACCTCCGTTTGGATGATTCGATCCTTCTCCAGACCAAAATGCCTTTTCTTTTGCTTAACAAGCTTTCTCATGGGATTAATGTTGAGATGATAAGTAATGGCCGTGGGGTCGATGCCTTCCAAATCCTGTGGGGACCAGGAGAAGATATCCAAGTTCCTCTGCAGGCAACCTATGAGATCCTTCTGAAGATTCTTTGGTAATTGAGTCCCCACACACGCGGTCCTGCCCACGGTGTGGGGTCTAATTCTACAATCAATAGTTCTTCAGCAGGGAGAACCTTAACAGGCTCCCCTTTCTGCTTTAAATCCTCCTCACCAGAGGGTCCTGATCGCTTGGACCCCGGGACAGGACCGAGCCCCTGACGCTTACGATCTTCACCAGGGGGTATCTCAGGTGCGCCTTTCTTCTGCCCTTTGCGCACTGCCTCCACGTAGCATTTTCGAGATTGTCGCTGATCACCTTCCACTTCCCCTACTCGTCCGAACAATGGGAATTTGACTTTTGTGTAGCAGGTGGAGATGACTGCTTGAAAGGTATTAAGGGTGGGTCTCCCTAGAATCACATTGTAAGCTGAAGGGGTATCTATTACGAGGAACTTTATTAGGCATGTCCTTCTGAGAGGGTCTTTCCCCAAAGATAATGGGAGTGTGGCCCCACCCCGAGGATGCACCTTTTCACCGGCAAAGCCATACAAAGAGGTGTCCACCTTTTCCATGGGGACCTTCCCCAACTGCATTTGGTCAAAAGCTTCCCTAACTGACTTCATAATTTGAAATTGTGGTTGTAATTACTAGCGCATCGTTGTGAGGAATATTTGGGGCCGCTCTTTCTCTTGGTGACACTTGGATGACAAGGCTGCTGAGAAGGACATCAACCTCCTACACTCCCTCAGTCGTACCTCCTTCAGCCTCCTTGATGCGCGCCTTTCGAGCACCATGTGAGCCCCCACCAGAGGACCTCCAGATATCATATGAATGACTCCCTTCTGAGGGGCATTATCCTCCTCCGGACCCCCTGAGGGTAGGGGTGGGTGTCAGGTTGGATTTTGAGAGTTCGGGTATTTTGGGTCAGGTACCCAAAATTTTGGGTAGCTATTTTAGCTACCCAATCTCAACCTAAAATTTACGGATACCCGGAATCATAGGTACCCGGTTAAATTGGGTACCCATTTTTTTATTATATATAAACAAAGAGGCACAAAAGTGTGCCTCTTCTTAACACAAAAACAGAGGTTATTTGAAATGCGAAAAAAAACTAAAATCACAAAAGTGTGCCTCTTCGACAACCTCTGTTTTTCCTTCATGATTTTGTTTCTCATTTTTTTATTTTTTATTTATTAAAAATTTAGTTTGAAGTTTATATATTATAAATATTTTAATATACTAATTTCATTATCTAGTATAGGAAAAATGAAAATTTTGAACTTCAATCAGCTAAACTAAACATTGAAATGCGAAAAAAAAACTAAAATCATAAGAAAATTAAATATTGAACACCATCGTTTAGGTTTGATAAATTTCTTTCACCTACATTTTAGGTTTGTTAGAAATATAAATTGTGAGAATAATAAAAAAAATAAAAGAAATTTGAAAGATGGATTTTTGTTAGGAGTGAAGAAGAATAAGATTTGAATAAAGGAGAAGAAGAAGTAGAAAGAAGAAGATTGAGAGGAGGACAAATGAAAATAAAATATATTAATTTTTTTTGTAAATATCGGGTACCCGATCGGGTAATTCGGGTAGAGGGCTTCAACCCAATACCCGACCCGACTTTTAAAAATTGGATATCAGATTACCTGATACCCGGCTTGTTTTTAAAAATTATCAGAGAAAAAATCCTGAACCGATCGGGTCGGGTCGGGTCGAGATCTGGAATACCCGACCCAAACGCCCACCCCTACTTGGGGGACCTCGCCTGCGCTGCTCGGGCTGGGGGGATTCTGCTCCCCCCTCTTGGGGTTTCTTGCCCTTGCCAGTCTCTTTCCTTTGGTAGGGACCCGTGCCTTGAAGTTTTTCTCTGCACACGAACTTCTGAAGATATCCATTTTTTACTAATCGTTCTTTCTTGCTCTTTAGGTGCCGACATTCATCCGTGGTATGATCGTAGTTATTATGGAACCGACAGACCTTATCTGACTTGGGCCGCGTTGGCCCCTCTCATGCTCTTCGGGGGCGGTGCAGCAACCCCTTGACTTCCACTGCTAGGAGCGCCTGAGAGATGGGAGCATTCAGAGGTGTATATATGGGGACTCCCCTCTGGGAGGGAAACTTTCTGTCACGAGATTCAACTTTCGTCTTCTTGGTAGATCCCTCCTCCTTAGTCTCCTTCCTCTTCTCTCCCCGACTCTCCCTTTTGGACATCCGAGTTTCCTTCATGTTGGTGTACTTAGCCGCTCTAGCCAGAAGGCTATCAAAATCAAGAGCGAGCTTCTTGGCTAAGGACTTGAAGAAGTCCTCGTCTGTCAGCCCCTGGGAGAAGGCACTAGCTTTAACCTCCTGAATGGTCGTCGGGACCTCTAAGGCCGTGGTGTTGAACCGATGTAGGCAGTCCCTCAGGGACTCAGAATCCTTTTGCTTTACTGTGAAGAGGCTGAAAGAGGTCTTGCAATGCTTCCGACTGCAGGCAAACTGGTGTAGGAACAATGATCGGAACTCCGAGAAGCTTCCTACTGAGCCGGCTGGTAGCTGATTGAGCCACTGCTGAGCAGCCCGTGCAAACGTAGTAACAAATACTCGGCATGTGATACCGTCAATGTATCTATGCAAAAGAGCCGCATTCTCAAAATGGAACAAATGCTCCTGCGAATCTGTAGTGTCATCATACTTCGCAATGGTAGGGGTATGGCAATTGGGCGATAACTCGTCCGCCATAACCCCTTAGCTAAAAGGGATACCCCGCTGGCCCTCCAAGGGAACTCCCATCATCTTTATTGGACGTCCTGTAAGCCTTTCTACAAATACTCCAATTGGGCCTCCCAGCAAGGAGGAACCTCATTGCGCACTTGGGAGGGAAGAGTGGCCACCTCCCTTAGCTGAACAGGGGGTCCCTAGCGGGAGGGACAACATTCGCCTTCCACGAACCACTAGCGACCAGGAGGACCTCTTGAAGATGAGGGGCCACTACCGCCACGGGGGTTGCCGTCGCCACTGCCAACTACGTCTGGACTGCAGTCGTGATCATCCGTTGGATCACCGTCAGCAGCCCTGGCAACATCCTATCCGAGGAGGTGTCCGATGAAGTGCTATCACGAAGTGGGTCCGACGGGGGATCAACGGGGACAGATGGTCCAACCTTGTCTCAAACAAGGGCCAAAGGGGTGCCCGCCAGTACCTGCAGCGCTTGAGGGTCAACCCCCACATCAGCTGCCTTCTGTTTGTCAAGTACATTACTGAGAGCATCCATAACTCTCACGTCTTAGTTCTCTGTTCCCACAGACGATGCCACTTGATGTGAGCAAAATCTGCTCAATCAGAAAAATAACTTTGGGCCGGAAATTCCAAGCCGAACGGTGAGCGATGCAAGGAAAGGGGACCTGCAAAAAAAAATATTAGCACTCCGACACTCAAGTCAATAATTTGTCAAAAAAAGAATAAATTGAAACCATAATGCGTATGAAGAATGTAATCGTGTTAGATGTAGCATGAAATAATTGTGTGGCGTACGAGCTTGTGAATACGTCACTGAATTAAGGGTGAAGACTTTGTATTTATAGGTGCAAGAGTCCTCTTAGGCTGAGAGGTCTAATAGGACTAGAACTAATAAAGGGTGATAGAGAGGGGACTCCTTGATTCCGGGGGAACTGGTGGATAACTTCCCCACAAACGCGGGTTTGGGCTCGCGGATAAAGACATCTATCTCCGCCTCGCGTCCTTCTCAGGATTCGGGTCTCCCTCCACGTCCCTTGGTGACGTGGGCTTCTGCCGCTTCACTGGCAGACTTCGTGGCTTTCAAGCCGGGTTGTTATGCCTTGTCAACTGGCTGGCCCAATTGAGGCTAGTCATGCTCATGGGTTTCACTCCTTCCTTGGATTGGGTGGAGTCGTGGGCCTTCCCTTATAGGCATTAGGACTATTTCTTTCAATAAGGATTGTGCTTCTCGCTCTGGTCCATCCGGATCTGGGGCTAGGCCACTCGCTTGACGACCTTGGGCCTCGCTTACTAGGCCTGGATGGGCCTGCTCGATTTATCCCCATCAGGAGTATTTGTGATACTTTTGGAAAAGTACTTTTCAAGTTATGGCTTTAAAAAGCACTTGAGGTGTTTGGATTACCATTTGATGCTTAACTATAATAATTTTAATTCAAATTTTATATTTTTTAATTTATTTTCAAATTTTCATATCAAAAGTCGATATTAGAGTTTTCAAACAATTTGAATAATTTAACACTACAAAAATTTACATTTTTGCTTATTTAATTAATTTGTAATATTAGTAGATGTTATTCCTACATCATAAAAATATAACTTAAATTATTATGATTAATTATTAAAAAAATTGGCAATCATACAAGTTTGTTTATTGTGTATGAATGAATGATGATATTACTTATGGGGGTATTATTGAATTGGATTGGAGTTGACAAACAATCAATACCAATATTATTGTTTCTTAGGGTAGATTAGAAATTGAAATGGGGCGTGGCCAAGTGGTAAGGCACCGGGTTTTGATCCCGCTATTCGGAGGAAATTAAGTATTCAGATTTTTTATTAATACTCAATATTTTAATAATATAAATGACAAATGAAAATATAATAATTTAATTAAAATTTATTATATTTGAGGAAAAATAATTATTATTGACAAAGGACAAGCCCAAATATTAAAGCACAAGTGGTATCATTTTAACACATGGGACAAAACGATATTTAATCAATTAAACTTGTTTGAGCAGCGTTTTTTTGTTAGAATATATGACTAGAAAGCAAATTAGATTGATCTTTATGTAATCTATTTGACAAATTCATTGTAATGTAATATTATATGTAATGATAAAATGAGTAATTATTTGGCTTACCTTTGTTGTGCACATTTCATTATGTTTGTACAAAATCACAATAAAGCCCACAGACCACGTAGACAACCCATGCAGTTGGACCACACATTGAATGGTGGTTATGGAACCAACTAATAAAGGTTGGTCCTCAAACGTTCCAAGTCGAGAACCTCGAGATAGGGCATCAAGTGTCCTATTGATACTTGCGTTTCGTATCGTATTCATTGGATGAGTTTCGTATTTTATCAGCGATTGACATTGGACATTTATACGATCTTAGCGGGTTGGTCGACCGGCGGTCGAGCTGACAAAACTAACTTATGAAAGTTGTATATGCTTGGTCAGTATGACTAAAGTTCCCCGACTCTGATAGTATGGGAGTAGTCCTCAGACTTGAGGAACCATGGCAGTCACGTGCACACAATGGTTGTATCTTGGATCTGGCAAGAGGAGTTCGTATCACAGGCATGTTCATCATAAACATTATCCAGTGTAGTCAGAATGTGTAGCAAGGACGATGTGGATCAAGAAGGGGTCCTGTCCCCTATCAGTATGTGACAGTGGTATCTCCTATGCACTCGAAGATGCATTCATGCTCTTTGAAACTGTGGTCACAGTGGTTGGTCGAGTAGGAAATAATTTCCTAAGTTGACGCAATGTAGCGAACGTAGTCTTGAGCGTCAACCATAGTTGCCTAGTCCAGGATGGGAACTGACACCCAATTCCATGCCCTATACTTAGGCCGGGAGACGGTAGTTGGAAGGACCGTACCCATATGGGAAGTGGGAGCTTAAATGTTCACGCCAACATTCACCTAGTCTCTAGTGACATGGACCGTTGCTAGACGGCCACCCATGGTGATGAGCTTGTATTGGACACGAACCCAAGTCTAGCTGAGGGTGAACCTAAAGAGTCACACACAAATTACCAGAGAGGTGAAGGAATTAACTTGGAGTTGATTTCGAAAGATGATAAATAATTGAATTATTTATATGCGGGACAGTCCATTGGACGGATGACCCAATATTGTATTGGGCATACACTAGTTAATAAATAGAATTTATTAATTAAGAGGATTTCGGACTTAGGTCTTTAATTGGATTAAAAGACTTTAGCATAATTTCTTTGGGCCTCGAATTAAATAGATTTAATTAATTGGGTTTATTGAGCTTGTTTTAGTTCTATTAGAACAAGACCCGGCCCACTAAATTATGGCACAAGGGCGAAGTTGACTTTCACTTTTGGAAGGGAGAAGAATTGGACTCTTCTCCAAATGAGAGAGGGCCGAATTTATGCTCTTGGAAAGCATAAAATTCGGCCATCAACTTTTTTTTAGAAGGTGTTGGGCTTGTGTTTTTTGGAAAAACACATATCACCCTTGATTGAGATTCCCTCACATGGTATGATTTGATCATACCTTATGAGTTGAGGCTTAATTGATGGGATGATTAGAATGCACCTAGACACACCTCATTAGATCTAGACACAATTCTATCATTCGATTAATTATATACATATAGTCAAGAACCACTCAAGACTCTCATAACACACACTTGGCCTCGCCCTCCCTCTCACTCAGCCGCCACTCCTCTCTCTCTCTCTCTCTCTCTCTCTCTCTCTCTCTCTATCCCTCTTTGTTCTTATTGATTTAGGATCAAGTGAAGAACAAAGTTTGATTAAAGGAATACACTAATTGATAGTGTGATTCTTTTAAACTCACTTCTTCCAAATGATTGATTTCTTCTAAGAAGAAAATCAAGTCTTCTCCCAGTGTGGTGTGGACGTCTTTAGAGGACTTCTACACCTGAAGTCTCGTGAACACGTTGGGGATACGAGCCGACAAAGAATAACAAAGGGATTTTTACGTTTGTGTTTCTTTGTTTTACATATCGCTATGTGCCCTATATGCATGATCACTTTGAATCTACATATTATACATTGAATGCCCAGTAGAGGTCAAGGGTACCCCTTAATCGAATATTATATTTTGCATTTTACACGTTTTGTGTTGAACCTTCGTGCTTCCGCCGCACTCCCTGGTTGATCCACTCTAATTTTTCCAGATTTAAGTTCACATATGTATGACACAGATTATATGGAGAATAGGGCAATAATAACTCCTTTGAATTATGACGTGAACAAGTTAAATGAGAAACCAATCAATGCTTTTCCTGGTGAAGAAGTGGCATACTATTCATTTGACTTTATGCCTGATGATACACGTAATTTGTACCTTCCCGAGTTTTTGAATTCCCTCTCACCAGGAAATCTTCGACCTCATAAGTTGGTTTTGAAGAAAGGTTCTCCAATTATGATCCTCAGAATTATATATCCAAAGATTGATTTGTGCAATGGAACCAGACTTATATGCCGTCGATTCGGTAGAAATCTCATAGAAGCGGAAATATTAGTCGGGCAATTTAAAGAAATGAGAGTTTTTTTGCCAAGGATCCTATTGAAGAGTGCAGAAGATGCAAAAATGCCTTTGGAAATGATTTGTAGACCATTTCCAATTCGCTTAAGTTTTGCATTGACAATTAACAAATCTCAAGGGCAAACCATTCAAAATGTTGGAATTTATCTGCCGAATCATGTCTTTAGTTATGGACAATTGTACGTCGCTCTATCACGGGGTGTTTCAGAAAGAATAACTAAAGTATTAGTGAAAAAGGGTATTATTGATGATCATTCTGGTGTTTATACAAAGAATGTGGTATTCAAAGAAATAAGGTAAAGTGTTGAACCATATCTTATGATTTGATGTTATGATTTTGACGTAAATTCTGATTGTACACTTTATCTTTAGGTCAATGCATTTGGGTGAAGTAGAGCTAACTAAAAGAAGATTGATGCATGGATGGCGAAACTTCTTTTTTTCCCATTGGATCCATGTTATTTCTTTTCTTTCAGAGGCATTAGATACATGTTCTCTTTTGTATATTTCTCAAGATACATTTGATTGGAACTCAATTTAACGGTATGCTTTTTTATAATTTTTATGCTACTTTCTGTTTTACCCAATATAGATTTTTTATATCTTAAATTAATGTTTATCTTGCATATGAAATTATTAGCCAATAATAAAGTTTATGTAAAAAAATGAATTATATGCTTTATTAGTTCATACATAGATTATGTTCCTTCATTTGCCAAGCGCCATTTGCATGTCGTCTTATTTCCTAATCAATTTGAAAAATATGGACAGTTCTTGCGTCTTTTAATTTTCTTATTAACTGAAATACGGTTGATGCTCTTGACGTTGCATTAAGTTGGATTATATGCGCGGGGACCGCGTGCAACCGTTGCTAGTAAGTAAAATAGTATGGGTACTTTTATCATCTATACTAATATATAAAGAAAAGACCTTTCTCACTCACAAATGGCGGTTTATGATACTGTGACACCATTTTTTTTGGTTTTGCTGATAATACTCCTAAAGTTAGTTTTCTTTTCTTTCTTTCTTTTCTTTTTTTTAAATGTAATGTGTTGATTTATATATATATACATATATATATATATATATATTTCTTATATTCAATAACTTTAAAGCATGTAATATTATTTTATATGCACGCAGAGACGGCGTGCTACGACGGCAAGTAATATATAAAAAAAAACCAACATAATTTAGGGGTTGGTGTTTATTAATATAGGTATCATTTATTCTTTAGGGCCCGTTTACTACAATTAATTAGCTTAGATTGAAAGCTCAATCCAAACTAATTCAATGTTTACTACCAATTTATATAACTTGCTACTAAATGCAAGGCCCGATAAAAGATTGGACTAGGTTATCTATATCTATACTTCTATACTATTTATAAAAAAAAGGGGTGATACACTCACAAAAGGCAGTTTTGATACCATGCTATACCAATTTTATTGAAGTACCATTTATATCCCTACAACCCCACGTTCAGAAAACGACTCTCCACCTTCTTCTCACTCATCTCACAACTTCCCACTCCTCAGTTCTCACCTAACAAATCTGCCCGACCTCCCTTCTTTATGAGAAAATGTCACTCCAGTGTAAGCCAACATTCTCCACTGTAAGCCAACAAAGAGAGAGAAACGGTCGAGTCCGACAAAGAGCCATGGAGGAGGAAAAATCAAAGCTCCACTGTAAGCCAAAAAAGGTATCACGTTACATTCTCCAATCTTGCTTTTCGAAGCTAAGAAATTATACGGGAATTTGAATTTTTTGTTTTCTTTTCTAGTCTTGCTTTGAACTCGCTTGGTTTTGATGTTGCTCGAAACTACACAACTCAGTCTCACCGCCTTTTGTTATACATACCCTTTTATGACATCCACTTAATACAACTCTTGCGTTCGTGAGTTCTTTTAAATTATGAGCTCAAGGTGTTTGATCAATTGTTTAAGAGAATATATGTTTTTTTCCCCCTAACTTATTGTCAAATATAGTTGTAACAGATGTTGGAAGGTAGTATGAAATTATTTTTCGTGGAGTAGATATAAGCAGTGGGGAAGGCAACATGGAATTTATTTTTCATTGGAGATATGATCTCTTATCTTTGTTCTATATATAACTCTCATTTTATTTCAATTCAATTGACAACTTCAGTTTCAGAAAATTCAATTTGAAAGTTTCAACACAGAACTTGGTTATGAGGTCACAAGGAAATAACAGACACACGTGTTCCATGAGGTAAATGATGACTCTCAACTCCTTTCATTCCTATGTTTAGTTTGTAAAATCTTATTATAGATAGTTCAATTATGGATTTCATGACATTGGTTGATTTTTGTGATATTTTTTATGTTCTATATTATTTGGTTAGGTTAAAGTTGATCATTTTTAACTAATCTGCACTTATTTGTAGTTTGGGTGTTTGCTTTGTGTCAATGCTAGGTGTTGTAGGTAATGTGTTTGTTCCTTGCCATTGGTTGGTTTGTGTGTCCTGTTATTATTAGATATTTCATTTCCCACTTTCCCTTCATGTGAGCGCCATATGCTTTTTCACATAAGCATGATTGGAGTAAATGAGCTTTGATTTTACGTACACAACTATTGCGCAAGAAAGTTGTTTTCTGATGCATACGTGGTGTCTGATATGCATTACTTTATGAAGGTGCTATATTCTATCTCAACCACCTTATAAATCCATTCAATTTGAAAAACTACATGAAGTTGTTCTTTTCCACTTTTGCTAAAGTCGTTTTTCTTCACTCTTCAAAAATAGAGGTCACAACATGTTCTTTGTGGTGGCTATAGGGAACTTACTGACAAGATCTTGATGAGTAGATGTGCCCTCTCTTCTTCTTCAAACACACAAAGGTAACCAACAAATTTTCTCTCTTATCGATCTGTTTTCATTTTGTAATTAGACCAGAGACGAAAAAACAAAGGAAAAAAAGGAAAAAGAAAGGGATTGCATGCATGTATCTGTTGTAGAAGATCGGCCAGATTAGAGCTCTATGATGAATGCTGATATTTTATCACGGGTGTGATATTCCCCTCTTTGTTGCAACTTCATAACGGGATCAGTGATGCTGAAGAAAGGAAGCGGAAAGAGATTTGTGCCACCAATTACTGGAGAAGAGATGAAATACAGGAGGGCAAGTTGTCTAAAATCGAGATTGAGAGAGAGAGAGGAAGAATGTGGAATTTGCATGGAAATGAATACCAAGGTTGTCTTGCTTAGTTGCACTCATTCTTTGTGTATGAGGTGCTACAGGAACTGGTGAGTACACTGATGTGCATCTCCTTTAATAATATCAATGCGAGTTATGAAAGATGGACTGAAGAGATCATATTTCCAATGAGTTTTTAGATAAGAAACTAATAAGAACATAAAATTGAAGTTCCATTCTTCTCCAGGTTTTAGATTTTTCCAACTTTCTTTTAATATCACTATCAAATTCATACATGTTGGTGAGATGAATCTTTCATAATTATTCTAATGTTTAGGATGCTCATGTCATGTCAAGATTGTCTTTTACGGACTTTCATGGCGTTGTTCTGTTAATATATAGATGGTCTAGCAATTGAAGGGAGAGCGAATTTGCATGAACGAATGTAAGAGAATAAGTGAGAACATTTTCCATTGTACAGGAGGATCCAAAGTTTCATTTGATTTCAATAGTTTTTGGTTTTTCCGGTTGAAAGATGTAAATTCTAATACCTTTACTCAAATCCTCATTGGCAAGGTTAGTTTCTTATTATGTTTTTTAGTTCTTTCTTGGAAGGACAAAAATTATGCCTCTCATTGATGTCATTGATAGAGTGATATTTTTTGCAATCTTTCGATTAATTTTAATTTATGAAAAGTTGCAAGATATTTGTTGCACAGTCATTTTGGCATCCATGCTAAACCTAACTTGGATATTTCGTCAGATATAAGAGGTCCATTGCATTCCTATGTTGCAGTTTGGGTTTTATCATATATTTACCTTGTTTGATTGAGTTAAGTTGTTTTGATGATTTTTCCGTATTTTAGATGTAACTGAAATAAGCAAAATAGTGAAATTCATTTTACCGATGTTATAAGTTTTGCAGAATTCGTCAGTTATTGGTGGTTAATAAGTACGGTTATTCGGTTGGAGAGTCGAAGAAGTGCTTCAAAAATATATGCATACTGGCAGATGCAACAACTCTACTACAGACGCCAGGATTCGATTTAGCAATCTCGAATTCAATTTATAAAAAAATTATGAATTTTTTTTTTAGTTTGTAGAACTCTACTGTCTTTCATATGGTATGGACTTTTTTGTAAGAACGACTATTTTATAGAAATATTTTCTTCCTAATTGTTATTGATATATATTGAATTTTCTAATTAATTTAAAAAATATGAATAACTCTCGCGTTGCTTCAATAAAATTATGTGCGCGAGAATTGCGTGCCACCGTTGCTAGTATTAATTAAGGCATGCAAAGAAGTTCTACTAATTTTTTTTTATTTTTTATTTTTTGGGTTGTGATAAAAATTTCTACTAATTTTTTAAAATGAATAAAGCTGCACAGATTTTAATTTGAATGTACACAATTTTCATGCTCTAACTTCTTTAATTGTAACTCGTCTTTAGTTTGCAGCTAATGCAATATAACTTTATTTGATTTTAAATTAGTATCCGAAATTTCTCCTGCAAATTAATATCTACATATTATCATATAAACATTGTGATATAAGATTAATAAGATATTAAAAAGTTTCAATAACTAAAATAAAAAAATTTAATACCTAAGAAAATCTATACCTTCTATACTATTAATAAAATGTGAGCATCTTTTATAACCACTTTTGATGTATTATAACTATAATGACCAAAATGTCTCCGTTGGGATAAGTACATTTTGGGAAAATAATATTTTTGGTCCTATAAGTTAGGTCTGTTTCACTTTTGGTCTCATTCATTATGGGATTGACATTTTTGGTCCCGTAACTTATAAAAATTCGCACTTTTGGTCCTTATCCACTTTTTCGTTGTTTTTTTAACAACGTCAACCACATGACCAGTATGTGGCCGTTAAGTATTTTTTGTTGGAGGAAAAATTAGCGCGTTTTCCAACTTGGCAACACTTTGGCGGGAAGCGGAATATAACTATTTTGACGGGAAAAAAATCAATTTTGAAGGAAATTAGGAGAAGGAAAAGGAATTTCTCTCTTCTCTAACAAAAATTGAATTTTAACTCAAGCACAAAATACTTAAAAAAACAAACGAAAGAGTGAATGAGGACCAAAAAAGCAAATTTTTGTAAGTTATGGGACCAAAAGTATCAATCCCGTAATGAATGGGACCAACAGTGAAAACGGCCTAACTTATGGGACTAAAAATACTATTTCCCCAGTACATTTTTTATCCTCAAATATAGTTACTTGAGTGATTTTGGTCCTTAAACAATTCAAAGTTGCAATTTTGATCCTCAAATTATTATTTTTTAGCACTTTTGGTTAACGAAAGGACCAAAAGTGTAAAAAAAATAATAATTTGATGACCAAAATTACAATCTCAAATTGTTTGAGGACCAAAAATGCATTTATCCTGACTCCATCCGAAAAGATAATATTAGATTAGATTTTTTGTCATTTTTTTTTCTTCTCTCTTCTTACCTTATCTCACATTTGTTTATTACAAATCTTTAATATATATATTTGAAAGCGGTCTTTTGACCAAATCCTTCAATTTTGATGAAAATTTTAATTTTCTAAAATTTGAGTTTTTTTTCTTTATTATAATAAATATTCCTAAAGGTCATGGGTTCAAACCCCTGCGAATTCTTTTTATTATAATAAATATTCCTAGATTTCATGGATTCGAACCCCTGCGAATTCTTTTATTATAACTAGTTGTTGTGGCACGCCGTCCCTGCCTGTATATAATAAATATTCTTTTTCACTTTAAAATATACTATTATTATAAATAAGAGCAAAATATAAATTATTACATCATATTAAAAAAATAAAAGAAAGAAAAAAATTAATTTATCAATTAGTGAAACTTTGGAAGTTAAATAAGTTGGTTATATTATCGGTTGAAGGACGTTTTTGACCTCACAAATAATGGTGCAGTGGTGTAAGTAACCGTCATTTGTGAGTGTGAAGGGGGTTTTCTTTACATAATAGTATAGATAAATATTTCTAGATCCTATGGGTTCAAAACGCTGCGAAGTTTTTTTATTATAATAAATATTCCTAGAGATCATGGGTTTGACTCCCTGCGAATTCTTTTTATTATAATAAATATTCCTAAAGATCATGGGTTTGAACCCATGCATGCGATAGTGGCTAGAGAAAAAAGTAAATAAGTTGTAATATGGTAAATTTAGTGAAATTACTAATAGAATTTTTTTAAGAAATGGAATGAATTAAAGTGTACAACAAAGGTTTTTTTTTTTTTTTTTTATAATAGTAAGTGTAAATATATTTGTCTTAGATGTGTTGTCAGCATGGTTCTTTATTCTCTTTCACCTAATATATATGTGTACTGCCAAAATTTATTTTTAAACACCGAAAAGGATTAAGTTATATGTTCATTGAGTTTGAAATTTTCAAAATAATGGGGGATAACTTGATTCTTTGTTAAATAAGCATATGTCTGATTGTATTATTTCTCTAGATTTATGTTTTACTTTTATAAATTTAGAAAATTTTGACAAAAATTTGCATCTCTTTTTGTCAAATTTGGCAGGGTTTCTTCATGCAATGTGTGGTATTTGTCAAAATTGGTTGTTTGTGTTACGCATGCATGCAAACCTGCATGCACGCGTCCCACTGCATGCACACAGAAGCCGGGGTCTTTGACCCCTGCTTCTGCAGCCTTCACGGAAGCCGGGGTCTTTGACACTGGCTTCCCGCCTTTTTAAAAAAATGAGGCTGAAATCGGGATTTCGTATCCCGGTTTCGCCTAAATAATTAAATGGGGTAGAAGTACCCCATTTCATTATTTTTTTTTTTGCATTATTTATTTAAATCTATACTCTATATAAATGTGTGAATATTCAAATTGTTTGTTCCCCATTGTGAAAAGACAAATATACCCTCATTTAAATATTATTAATTATTATACAAATTTTGGAATTTTTAACAATTCAGAATTCTAAATATTCTAAACCTCCTCCATATAAATTTAGGATAAAAGACCTAAATCGTGAATTATGAATGAATTCAATTATACAGAATTTTAATAACCTGCTTCTAATAGTGAATCATGAATGAACCCAATTGTACAGACTTGTCAGGCGTTAAATTTTAATAACATTCATAGAAATTATATTATAAAATTAGTTATAGAAAAAATAAATTTCTATAAGAAAATTCTTTAAGAGTCTTAATTGCTCTAAACTACTTAGAGAATGAATAACATATATATTCAACCAAAAAAATCTAATATGCCAGATAATATTTCAACACAATTACTTTGCTAGAAGAATTCTTAATTATATTAAGAAAATTTAAAATAAACTACACATGAATAAAATATAAAATACTATTCTAAACTTAAATAAATACATATATATTAAAGAATAAATATCAAAATTTAATTACAAATTAAAATTGATATATGGATATGATATTACTAAATTGAAATTCTTGTGAAAATTCAACTATTGAGTGAATCTCTTAGTACTTGATTTTTTTAGTACTATATAATCCTGAATGCTTTACTTTTATATCTATTGTTTTTTTTTTAACATTAATTGATAAAATAAAACTATTACAACAACAAATGTGACATAAAAAATTAAGTTGTAACATAATATATTATTGAATAAGAAATATATTATACCAATCAGTGCATATGAAAATAAGATTACGAAGTTAAACAAAAAATATATAGAATTAAAAATTGCAATATAAAGGCAAAAAATAAAATTTTATACAATAATATTACAAAATTTAGAAGGTAATAAAGCATATAAATGATATTTTGACAATCTTTAAAAATTGATACTGAAATATAATTAACATTAGAATCTTACAATACAAAATATTGGCAATATTGTCCAATTAAATCATATTTTTATAATAATAGTCATTAAATAATTAGTTTGTAATCATTTAGTGTCAATAAATCAAAAATCAATGACATTCAAAATATAGTAAAAGAAAACATATTACATACACAGACATAATATAGCAATATCAAACAATAGGAAAGAGACACAATAAAACCTATGAATAAAAATTGATCAGTTTTATTAAAATAGAATTTCTTCTAAAATGGAATAACGAATAAGTATCAAAATTTAATTACAACAAATTATAATCTGATTAAATTAGAAGTGCTATTGAAATTTTTTTTTAAAAAAAATTAATTGATTTATTTTATTTCAATATTAACAGGCTAAAAACACCATGTCCTCCTCCCCATACACCCCCAAGACATTGACATTAAAGAAGAGTATAAATAGTAATATAATAAATAATTTAATTTACAACCTTATCTTATTGAGTAGTAAATTAACTAATATAATCCTAGGTCCTAACGAGATATATATATAACTATTTTTATGCATTAAAAGGTGCATAAAAGTTGTAACATTTGGTTCCCTTTTATTATTATACACTTGATGCCCACAAATAATTTCTTTTGAATATCCAGAGGAAAAGGTATTATGGAACCAAAATTGTTACTTTTTAACATTTACGGGACCGAAAGTGAAAATTCAAAAATTTATAGACCAAATTAAAATGGAAAGGACCTACGTTACGGATTGAAAAATGTTATTTTCCCTAATGAAAATAAGAAAAGTCAAATAGTAGTAAACATTAACACAATAACAATTAAAAGTATAAAAATTTTAAAATAATTATATACTAACACATTAGTACAATTATATTTTCATATTAAGAAAATTAATAAATTTTGAGAATAAACTTAGTATAATAAATTAATAAATAAAAAATGAGTTAATTAATTATGTTGAAACTAGAAAAGAAGATGATAAATAAATAAGCCAATAAGATATTTTACAGTAATAAATTTATAAAAATGACTTAAGAGTTTAAATAGCATGAGTACCAAAGAGAATAAAATTAATATAGGAATAGAATATTATTAAATTGAAATTGCTTATAAAAATTCAACTATTGAGTGAATCTCTTAGCACTTGATTTCTTTAGTATTAGATAATCCTAAATATGTTTTACTTTTACATCTATTGTTTCTTTTATAAAGGTGAAACATAAAATTTTATACAATAATATTTCAAAATTTAAAAGCTAATAAAGCATGTAAATAATATTTCGACAATATAAAAAAGTTGATACTGAAATATGATTAACATATATTATAGGATCTTACGATACAAATATCGGTACTGTGATCCAATTTGATTATAGTTTTATAACAATATACAATAAATAATTAATTTGTAATAGTGTCAATAAATTAAAAATAAATGACATTCATATAGTAGTAAAAGAAAATTTATAACACACACATACAAAATGTAACAAAAAATAAAATAAAATTAAACAACAGAAAATAGGCATAATAAACATACAAATAAAATTGATCATTTTTTTATTCAATTGGAATTTCTTCTATCCAAGATAAGGAGCTTTGACTAATTATTTTTATTTTAATATTAATTTTTTGAATATTATTATTGTATATTTTCATATTAATTGGTTTGATACATAATAATGAAATAATCATTAGTAAATATATGAAATACAAAATTTTAATTTTGGGTAATATCTTTTTATTCAATAGTATCAATCAAATTTAGAAAGTGAATTACAAATAATAGAATTGAATAGCTTCCTTATCAATTTAAATAATTATTATCAATTTGTTTGAAAATATAATTGTACAGTACTAATGTTTCAATGAAAAAAATATGAATAATATCTTGAACTTAACATAAAGGATATATTTACTTCTAAAAATATATTTGTATACGTGCATCGCACATCATGCTTTCTAGTTTCCCTAAATTTCTATATTCAACTTAATATATTTGGGAGGTATTATTTTGATCAATTACTTAAATTTATTGTTGTCTTATGAATAGTAAATTAAATCTAACGAAAAAATATTATAGTAGAACTCATAACTAGAAAAGAAAAAGTAAAAATACACAAAGAACTTAAATAAAAAATTGACTAACAAGCTTACAAGTACAATGAGAAACTTAAATAATAACAAGCCCAAAAAACACTTACAATAAACTTTGAAAAAAATAAAATTATATTAATGAATTAATTTATGAAAAATATGAAAGTAGAACAATAAAAATAGAAGTTTTAAAGTTTGAAAAATTTAAAAAACCTAATAATATCAACTTAGAATAATAAAATAAAAATGACCATGAATTATTAAAGAAAAAAAGAAAATTAATTAGCTCAATTGAGTCGGACAACTAACCCAGCCCAATAGGCGTGGCCCAAGCCCAAACGACAACTAGGTGGTCCTGAGCCACTGGACTTGGCCGGTCCCAAATATTGGTAGTTGGGACCAACCCAAGATTAGCCCGATCCCAAGCGGGCATGGTGCAAACCACCCCTCATTTTATGTTGTGTCCATACCTCCTCATTTTGCACGAAGTTCAAACATGTACAAAATGTTAATATTTATTTTTAAAATATAGAAGTATAATTATTTTATCTCTAGTCCACCACAAAAAAAAGGGGGGGCGGGTATATGGAAAATTCATTCCAATATAAAAATTAATGAAAAAAACTGTTTCAAATTTCAAAATATATCTATGTACAAAGTCAATAATTACTACTAATAAAATTACTAAAGACATGTTTTATGATATTATTGATAAAATTGAGACAAAAATGAACTTATGGTATAACAGAACTCTCTCCTATGCGGGTAGATTTGTCCTTATTCGTAGCAGCCTTGTTGCCTCTGCAAACCATTATATGTCTGTTTTTAAACTTCCTAGCTCTATTCATGCGAAAATTACTTCTTTACAAAAAAAAGTTTCTTTGGAATGCTACCCCTCTGCAGAGGAAAACCAGTCTTGTTAACTGGAATACTGTCACACTCCCTAAGGAGGAAGGTGGAATCGGATTAAGGGACTCCTCAATCCTTAATACAGCTTACCTTCTTAAACAGAGCTGGAGATTTCATATTACAGACAACTCCCTGCTTTTTAAAACTAAATACTTTCATAACTCTACTTTCATCAACTCTGTTTACAAACCTCACCATAGTTGGATCTGGAAAAATCTGCACAGAAACATTGAGATGGTTAAAAAATCATCCTTATGGCTTGTTGGGCAGGGTGATAATATAAATGTTTGGGTTGATAAGTGGATTGGTAATTTTAAACTTATTGACCATGTGGATAATCTGCCTCAATACCTTCAAAAATTGAAAGTTTCTGATTTAATTGATAATAACTATACATGGAACTTAAATAACATTTTGTCATTTATCCCCCATTCAATATCTCTTCAAATACTCTCTCTACCGATCCCTGCCACTAAACAGCCTGACTTATGTCTTTGGGCATGGAATAATGAAGGTATATTTTCCATCAAATCTGCATACCGTTGGATTTCTTCTTCCCATACAACGCAACATACTGTTAATTTACCTTGGAAATCTTTATGGAAAATAAAACTACCCCCGAGAATTTTATTCCATGCATGGCTAGTTAGTCACTCTGCAATACCATCTACAAAATTCTTATATGATCGTTTTAAAGCCCCGTCTGCCCTATGCCCTTCATGTCATACTGATATTGATACTATTGCACACATTTACACTCAGTGTACCTAATTTAGAACTTTTTCTCAGAGCTTAATTCCCCCTCTCTACAACATTTCTTCTGATAATCTGATATGTATGTTACATTACTGGAGGAAATGTCCGAACAAGCAGTTTATTCTTCTTATATCTATTTGGTATATTTGGAAAATATGAAACCAAGCCCTCTTTCAGAATATGACCATCAACATAGATCATGCGTGGAGATAGATTCAGAATCTCATCCCAGTTTCCCATACCCCGAAAGCCAAACATACAACCATTAAATGTCTCAAATGGGATAAGCCTCCGATGGAATGGATTAAACTCAATGTAGATGGATCTTCAAGCAATAATCCAGGATGGCCAGGTTGTGGGGGAGTTCTTAGGAACAATGCAGGAGAGTTTGTAGCAGCTTTCTCTTCATCAACAGGAATTAACTCCAATTCTATGGCAGAACTAGTGGCAGTCAGGGACTCTACCTTGCTAAACAATTAGGAATCAATTGCATAATTATTGAAACTGATTCAGTTTTTGTTTTTAACATGTTCAGCAGGGAAACAACTCCACCCAAGCACCTCATGCAAACATTTTTGGAATGCAGGAGGCTATTGACTGACTTCCAGGGGATACAATTTAACTGGTGTTACAGGGAAGTCAATCGGGCAGCGGATATTTTGGCCAAAGCTGCTGCAGCGAAACCTTTTGAATCTTTTGTCTACTATCAATGCCCGATGTTTTTGTCTAATATTTTGTATCAAGATTTAATCCTTTTGTACTACAGAACGACCAAAAAACCTTATAACAATTCTGCGCTGCAGTTGTAGATAAATAAATTCCTCTTATGTTAAAAAAAAAAAAAAAGAAAAGTCAATAATTATACTAATTCCCAAAAAATGTCACTGTAATCAAGCCATCATAGAATAAGGACAACTTTTTGCATTTGGCCGAGGTCAAGAGTTTTCTTCAAACAGCATACTGCTTCTGCTGACCATTTTTGTGAGAATTTGCCCAAAGCAAGAGCTCAAAGCAGGATACATAAACAGAAATGGGGGCAGTTTTAACAATTACAAATCCATAGAAATAAATAAAATACTTATAGCCCATGTTTCCTTGCAGATTACAGTGAGTTTATCCAAGCACAAAGATACAAGATGAACTACAAGATTCATGTCACTAACAAAACATCCTAATGCATGTAGTGGAGAAGCTAACATGGCACAGATCAGGACTCCTCACTCATGTCATGTATTTGACAAACAGACAAGCAAAGAGAGTTTGCCTCGTAGAGTTCGAAATCACATGACCGGACGAATCCATCGTGCTCAAAGAACATACCAATTCTAGTACGACTAAAATAATTGCAGGGATGATCGCTAATTTTCCTTCCAAATCCTACCGGTAACCCTGAGCTTCAACTCTTTCCTGTCTCCACCTGAGAAAAATAGCGCCATGTTACGTTGAATGATGAGCCCATCGAAACTGTCACGAACTTTTCGGTGGCTGTCTCGAATGCTTCTAGGCACTCCTTGCCATATCATCTTCCTCCCATTACCTCCAACCTCAAGGCTATAGCTATAGTTTTTTGCCTCATTATCATCACCCATGAACCGGAGGAATGCAATGTAAACTGGTGCCATTCCAAGCTGAAAAGCTTCAAAATGCAGACAGAAATACTGCCCAAAGCAACTGAAAACCTGGAAGGAAATAAAAAAGAAAGCAACTACTTGAACTGCGATGCTAAATTTCTACAGACAAAGGCAAGGTAAAGAACCATTTGGAGATGCTCGGCAGTGCATCTGACAAAGAATTATCACAAGTGAAGCAATCAAGGGGGGAAAATTTCTTTACCGTAAGCATCCACGTTGCATTCTCAACCTCATGGGGGTTTGATTTGACATAGCGATGGTTGAAAGTACTACCACTATGCATGTCAACTTTGTGGTCATCTTTCAAGTGGCTCACAAGAAAAGGAATATCACCAATGACTGAGCATTCTGATCCCGCATAAGGACAATTATAAGGTCTAAAAGTGCACTGTGATTCATGTTTAAGCTTGCTGTAGTATGGATAGATGCCCAAACACCCGAAATTCTGGTATTTGCAAGGAAGCTCAAGGGATGCAGCTACTTTCTCCAGGGCAAGACATCGGATATTACCAAGTTCATGCCTGCAAGTTGGGCAGCGATTATGCACCCTTGGTTTGCAACCAGAACACAACGTGTGACCATTGGAACACTGCATGGACAAAAATGAGGGGTAACTAATTGCATTACATGTGAAACCAAGGCGAAGCAAAATGCAAAACTTTTAACAGTAAATTACAGATAATCACATCTACAACCCCATCTCATATGATTAAGAGACTGCAAGCGCATACAGTTCTGGCCGAGACCAGAATATATTTGTCCTGTCAACCAGTAATGCATAATAAATATACTTCAACAGATTCTCTAGGTAAGTACTAAATTTCAGATAACGGATGACAGGGCAAAAAATTGACCATTACAGCAGGACTTGAACAAATAATCCATTTGATTTCATCCACTCAGGTATTTAGACAGAGGATTCAGGATACGTAAAAAAACCACTTTATATTTACAAAGCAAAGGAATACATAGGGTCCACTAAATTGGCACCACAATTCTGTCAGGCAAGGACATGCACATGCAAACATCAAATGCCAATTATCTGAGATCTGGAGACTCTTTTCATTTAACAAATCTGATTTTAGTACCTTGAAGGAATATCGAAGAACTTCAAAGCAAATCAAATATAGGCTCAGCTTCAAGACACAAACTTCTGAATTCAGTCTTCTTAATTCCAAATATCCATCCCCCCCAACCCCCAACAGACACACCAAGGTACCCCAAAGAATAGAGGCACGATTCCACAACTTATCCTTCCAAAAATAGGAATAATAAACACGTTATTTCATGCTTTCCTGCATTAAAAGTACGAACTGCAAACCCATGTGCTGCAAAGTTCTGTCTTCGTAAAATCAGGTAAAGATACTTGTAGTTGTGTCTAAGTAAAGTTGAAATCTGTGTTAAAAGAAGAGATATATATGGACATAATAGTAACAAGGTACTTGAGGTGTGCCAAATATATTCATATCGCCGATTGATCACCGGTCATACGTATAATTTGAGGTACAAAATATTCGTACCTGATGAATTGGAGGGTACATAGCATTCAAGCACACTGGACACTCCAGCAGCTCACGGACATTACTTGAGATAGTCACATTAGGTTTCGAGGCACTTTCAGTACTGTCATTGACATGTTCACCAACTTCCAACAAATCTTCAATTTGAGGTGGATCAATTACCTCAGGTTTATTCCTCAAATCATCAAAGTAGGAATTTCCGGTTGACATTGGAAGCATGCACAAAAGTACCTACACATGTCAATTTTAGTGTTAGCATAAACCAAAATCAATACATCGCATCAGAATGGTATTAAACAAACCAAGACATGAAAAGCACACATGGTTGATATGTCTGATACTAACAACCATAGTTGTGAAAGGCACACGGGCCATCATGGCACAAAGGTGCCCTGGAGCCATAGTGCACGGCACGGCACATATTTGCTAAAATATATTATATATTCATACATTAATATCTGTTAACATCAACATTACAAAAACAATTAAATATAAACACTAGAAATTATACTAATCGTTATACCGTAAGAAATATGTAAAACAACTAATAGGGGTTTTATCTTCCTTTTTGTTTTTCTTTTACTTTCTTCAAAAGGAAAAGTTAAAAGGCTGGGCTTGAGCAAGTCTAGCCTCATTTAAAACTGGGTGAAGCCCAGCCTTTAAAAGGCTGGGCTTTCAGCTGACACTATGGTGCCACAGAAAAAGGCGCAATACGCGCGCCATTTCTGTGCAAAGAGCAAGCCCAGCGCCATTTTATAAAATGAATCTGGGTTTACGCCATGGCGTGCCTTTTATAGCTATGCTAGCAACAAGCCCCTTTTGCAACTGGAAGAATGTTAGTCATCACAGACATAGTTGTGTCCACAAAATTCCTCCATCGACAATCTCTCACCACAATTGTAAGCCCAGATGTGCCATAACCAGACTACTTCCAAAAAGTGTGACAATAAACTTGCAGTTTCTTGAAAAAAGAAAAACAAGGACAGAGAACTTGGATTGAGACTTGGCTGCAGCCATTGCAAAAGCAAATGAAGTTAATACACCACGCAACAAAAAACAACAAATACAAACTCCCTCAAAAAATGAAATGATATATCCAAATAATTCAGGATACAACCATAGAACTGCAAAAGGATAATCAAAGATTGCTGTGATGAAATCTCTAAAAGGCATTCGTAATGTCTGATTCCTGAGAAATGTTACTTTCTTTAAAAACAGACCTAGTACCTGAACCCGAGCACACAAAATAATTAAATATCCTGTGCTCACTAAAACCCTGTGCAACCGCATAAACCCCAAAAGCTCTAACATACAACTATTCACACAACAACAGTCAGCATTTCCAACCAGACAAGTCTAGAAAAATTAAACTCTTTAACCAACAAACCTTAAGATTGTGAAACACAAAGAGAAACCCAAAATGACATCCGTTTCGCACCTTGGCGTGTGAATTAAAATGCAGCTGTGAGACTTTTCAAACAAACAAGAAATGATGCTAAAGACCAGACTTCATCAGTCTCGGCTTTCACAACCCAACAACAGCAGGGAATTAGTAATTCTTTTTCCTTTTCAAACAGAGACAATCTTAATATATCCACAAACAACAGCCATGCAATAATATTAGATAATCACTAAATCATGCAGATAAAAAAATATATGGAAAGACCCTTCAGCATATCTCCATAAACAAAAGTATTACAGGGAATTTCAAGAAATACAAAGTCTGAAATGAGAAATGCACACAAATTATAGAAGAAACCCTATCGCAGATCCAAGATATTCCATCAAAACCCCACCCCCCACCCCCCAACAAAAATCAAACAACTAAACCCAGAAAAATTAAATAAAAAACAACATGAGAAGAAGCGATAAAATGAAACAGAAAACTAACAACATATGCCCATAGAGATTACCTGGGACAAACAATTGTTTCGAAAATTAAAAACCCATAAGATTAAAGAGAACCAAAAACCCTAGAAGGGTCTTGTCTATTCGGCGTCCGGCAAAGTCAACCGATGAATTTGAGAAAATTTGACAAAATTCGTGAATATATCAAGAGAGGAGTGCAGGAGAAGTCAGTCTCGCGGTTTTTGTCTTGGTCTGGTATATGAAGGATAGTTAATCAACAAATGGAAAATCGACAAACAAGTAGAAAAAATTCTACCAAAAAATAGAAAAAAAAAAAAAAGAAGAGAGAGAGAGAGAGGAAAGCAGATAGAAATTTCAATTCAAATTAAAGCCGTTGAGAGAGAGAAGAGGGGGAGCGTCTGGCGTGTTGGTAGATAGCATGTATTTATTTAATACATAGATACACAAATAGATACAAAAAGAAGAGATTCAAATCGGTGGGCCCACTTGTCTCAAAAAACAAATAAAGAAACAAAATGGATTTTTCTTTCTTTTTTTTTTTTGTTGTACCCAAAAGAAAAAAGGAATTCTCTTATATTCAACTTATACTAATTGCATGGGACACCATTCTTGTGTGTATATCATATATAATATTTCACACATTAAAATATAAATCAACATATTACTGTTTGGTTGTGAAATTAATAATTTTGACCTATGATAGACATAACGATTGGGTGATACACTCCCTTGAATTGGAATTTCTCTCTCTTGATCTCTTTGTAGTTAATTATTCTTACTTTCTGTTTAGTTTATATGTATTAGTAGTTAATTCTCATCTCACCCCCCCCCCCTTTGATTAACATGACTAGGCTGAGAAATTAATTCATAGTTCCCTAGGAATTCGACCTGGTTCCACGACTACTACAGTTTTAGAATCAGTAATTATATTTGACGGCTTCGACAACCGATCGAATTTTGGCGCCGTTGCCGGGGAGTTATTTTTAGTTTTTTAGTCTAGTTTTGTGCTTTTTCATCCCTTGCTAATCTTTTGTTTCGCAAGGACCTTCGTGCTTGATATAGACTAACTGTTGGTGTTGAATCTATTTTTGGGAAAATTGGAAACGAGATGGCAACAAGACAATGGATTCCTACCATAGCCGAGAATCATGGACAGTATGGATTTCGAAGAGATTGGGATGTTCAACAAGCTAATGAGGTAAACACCAATGATTTGGCAGAAAAACTCTCTGAACTAACTGTTTTTGTACACCAAATGGTTGTAGGAAAGATTCAAGGAGCAGTGGTTTGTGGGATATGCTTAGGCCATGGACATCCGACCGAAGCATGCCCATCGTTGCAACAAGGAGCGTTGCCAGAAGTGAATGTCATAAGGGGATTTCCCGGGCAACCCCAATGGAAATATGATCCTTACTCCAATTTCTACAACCCGGGGTGGAAAGACCACCCAAACTTCAGTTATAGGAGTCACGAGGAGCAATCAAGGCAACAACCACAATTTTTTAACCGACTTCCGCAGGCACCCGCACAAGCCCCACCTCACGCATCAAATTCAGGTATGAGTTTAGGTGGATATTGTTAAATTCTTGTTGTTACTGCTCAACAGTTTCAAGAGAGGATAGAGGCGAGCTTGGAGAAGACAGAGGCCGGCTTGCAACACTTGGAAAACCAATTCTCGCAGTTAGCGACATCGATTAGTAGGTTGGAAGCTCAAAGAATCATCAAGCTACCATCGCAAACGGAGACAAATCCAAGGGAAGATATGAGTGAGATGACATTCCAGAATGGGAAGAAGCTACACCCGATTGAACAAGTACCGTCGAAAGTTGACGGAGTTGAGAAGGCTCTTCAAGACACCAACGCCCAAAAAGAAAAGGTAGAATCCGATTTAATCTCACCTTCTTCATCTAATACTTGTGCTCTCGCTCCCCCCAATAGGATGACAAAATCAAAGGAGGATGAGCGTGAGATGGAGATTATGACTACCTTCACGAAGGCATCCCCACTGAAGCTGAAAGACTAGCCCAACCACCTAAAAGATCTCTATTTGGGTATACGAGAGGCATTATCTGCTATGATTTTAAAAGGACTGTTTACAGAGCAGAATGAATGAAAGTTGGATGAAAGAGAATACTTGAGAAGTTGCAAGGAAAAAACATGGAGATTTCATGATCATATGATTTTGAAGAAGCTATTTGAGGTTGGCACAAAGGTTTTATTCTACAAATCTCGCTTGAAGCTCATCCCAGTGAGAATTAAAAGTCTTAACACGGTGAATGGCCATGATCGAAATCATTTCATGGTGGTGATGAAGTCACAAGCATCATTGGTATTGCATTGGCGTCACTCCAATAGTTAACACATTGAAAAAAAGGCATTCCGTCGACCATAACGACGTTAAACATTGCGCTTGTTGGGAGGCAACCCCACTTTTTATTTGCTTTCTTTTGAAAATTTTTAGGATGTTACTTTAGAACTTCGCTGATATGACCTTCATATAGGACATGATCATGCCTTACCTAGCACCGAATAACAGTCCTCCACTTCTGGCCCCAACAGATTACATCGAAAGATAAGGCGTGATCACACTCTATCTTACTTTCTGATCTATCTGAAGTTGCTCTGCACAACAGACCTGAAGGTTTGCTAAGGCGTGATCACACCTTAAGGATTGTTCGATTCAGCCTGCAGCCGACGCGCCTCCACCTCCTTCCATCAAGTCGGCTTTGCCCCACTGCACATTTCAGGGACGTTCTTTATCTCCTTTTCTTTTTATTTGTCAATCCCTTGCTATGTATCGTGTTTTATGCATACATTGGGGACAATGTATGTACTTGGTGTGGGAGAGGTTTATGCTAACATGTTGTTTTGGCGACTGTTGATTATATGCTTAATCCACCCTTTGGTTATGTGTTTATGGTAATGTTGATATTTTGTGGAGCGAAAATTTTTTATTTAGGAATTGATGATGTTTCATGAAGAACGAAACTTGTGCTTGGAATTAGCTTGTCTTGAAACAAAATGTGTGAATTATCCTATAACTTGAACAGAATTTCTTGAATGTTGTTTTGTGTTCTCCCTGAAATTGATAGGAAATTGCGGTTTAAGTTGAGATTAGTAGGCAAAACTAATACTAGTAGAAATTTAGTTCTATGAGATCACATGTACTCAAATGAAATTTATTCCAATTTCGTTTAAGTTTATTGTTGATTGAAATAGAATTAACATATTAGTATTTGTGTTGCATGTATATATAATCGTCATTATCAATATAACATATATTCTACAAAGCTTAATTTTTTTAATTTAATTTAAGTAAAATATTATATTGATAATTGATGCATTAGAAAAAATTATCAGACAGATTTTATATGTGATATTGTAAGGCAATGATAAAATTTAAGATATAGGAATAAATTGTGAACTTTAATAAAATAAAAATATTACTAAAAATTATGTGCGCAGGTACTATGTGCCACAATTTCTAGTTTTATCAGTTCAAAGACATTTTTGGTATCACAAAAAATTGGTGCAATGGTGCCATTAACCGTTATTTATGAATAACATGGACTTTTTTCTATTAGTATATATATATATATATATATACTAGGATAAACCCCGTGCTATGCACGAAAACTTATAAACTCTATATTTTCAACAAATTTGAATTATATAAAGTTGTATTATATTTTAATGATTGTTTTACTATGTAGTAGTTGCAGTACAAACTCGATATTAATTTCGTCACTAAATTTATAAATTGAATATTTTGAAAATAATCATAGAGTATTATCATATTTTTAGATATTACGGAAATTGTATAAATTTCAAATAATATATATATTTTCATATTCAATTAATATAGTTGAATATTAATATTAATACATTTTATAAAACATATATACTATCATATCTATTATATGATATAATTAACAAATTTCTACTAAAATAATACATTAAGAAGTACTGAGCTTTTATAAAGTAAATATGTTTAAATAATAAAGCATATTGGAAAAAAAATGGCAAAACTAATGGCAAGAAATAAAAGTAAAATAAAACTGAAAACTTCTAAGCACAAAACAATGAAATGAAGATGAATAAATAAATTATCCCTTGTCATTAAATAAAGGTAGAGTAAACCAAATAAAAAATATCTCCTGATGAAATCAAATTCATGTTGAAGAGAAAATTCAATAAAAATGTATAGAGCATAATTAAGATAATTTTGAAATTACGAATTAATAATTCAGTGACAATATAAATATATATATATATATATGTATATGTAGATATATGTAGTTTATGATAAGAAAATAAGAGATACTTTGAAATGAAAAATTAATAGGAGTTACTATAAACATTGTTGAATATTAATATGGGTGACGAAAATTGATGGAAAAAATATCACAAAAGTTCTTAGTCCATATATACATATCATTCAATAAAAGTTTCAAATAAATAAACATGAAATTTAATGAATAAAATATTGCTGGATAACTTAAAAAACTGAAGAACTAATTTAGTACAAATAAAAACATACAAACTAATTTAAGCGAAAATTCATGTCCAAATTCCATACCAGAAAGGAAGGCAACAAATACCAGATTTCAATTGATTTTTCTAATTGTAACTGCGAAAAAAGGTAGATGTTAATGAATCATTATTAGATTGTATTAAATATAAAATAATTTACGGTCAACAATGAAATGAAGATTATGTATAAATAAATTATCCCTTTCCATTAAATAAAGGTAGAGTAAACCAAATAAAAAATATCTCCTAATGAAATCAAATTCAAGTTGAAAAGAAAAATCAATAAAAATGTATAAAGCATAATTAAGATAATTTTAAAAATATGAATTAATAATTCAGTGATAATATAAATGTATATATGTATATGTAGATATATGTAGTTTATGATAAGAAAATAAGAGATACCTTGGAATGAAAAATTAATATGAGTTATTATAAACATTATTGAATAGTTAATACTAACATGGGTGAAAAAAATTGGTGGAGAAAATATCACAAAAGTTCTTAGTCTATATATACATATCATTCAATAAAAGTTTTAAATAAATAAATGTGAAATTTAATGAACAAAATATTGCTGGATAACTTAAAAAATTGAAGAACTTTAGTAAAACAAAAACATACAAATTTAAGCAAAAAAATTCAGGTCCAAATCCACACCGGAAAAGAAGGCAACAAATGCAAGACTTCAATTGATTTTTCTAATTGTAATTGCGAAAAACGATAGATGTTAATGAATCACTATTAGATAATTATATATTCAATAGTGATTAAGTAGAGAAACCATGACTATTTAATTGAAATAATACGAATGAATTATTGTAGCTAAAAGTAAATATCTAAATAAAAAATCATTCATCAATGAAACAAACAAAAGCACTTAATGGAATATGAAGGCTAAAAGATAACTACAAAATAAAATTCAAAGAAGTTAAAGTAAATACTTTGAAATTAGTAATAACATATACAAAACTTATAAAATCGTAAAACTTTTGCGAAGTAGAGAACAACACTTCACGATAGATTCGCAAAACAAAAACATCAAAATAAGATTAACCAAAACACATAGGAAAATACATAAGAGACTTGAAATTTGGTGGCAAAAATAAAAAAGATAGAAAAATTGTTTGATAATGCATCAGGCAAAGAAGCCAATACTACTATATCAACTTGCCTTTCACATTAATGAAAAATATGCTATCTATGAAATATATGTAAAAGACAAAATAATTATGAAGAAGAACTAAACAAATTGAAATAACTCAGTGTAAAGAAATATTTGAAAATTATAATTGTAATTTTTAAAATAATTGATTTGAACTAAACACAAAAAATTGTTATAGTGTATGTACATTGAGAAACCTTGTTACTTTCTAAAAATAATTATAAGCAAAAATTAAAATTGAAAAATTCACATATTTGTCAAGTATGAACATCCTTTTTCACTGTAATACATGCAAATAAGCTCACGATATATTTTATGTTATTTTGATAGATCAACGTAAATAAAATTATTCACTGAACAAAAAAAGATATTCATATGGGTGAATATGTCAAAATGTCTTTTATAACATAATATAATTGAATTTTTGTAGTAGGAGAAATCGAATTAAGAACGTTTGGAAGATAGTCTATCAATATTTAAACGGGTAAAACTCATTTTGATACCCTAGTTATGTTATTAATATCATTTTGGTACTTGAGTAATTATAAAATTTTCCATTGGTATCGAGTTTTATCATTAATATCCTTTGATACCCACTTGTGTTTTTCATTTACTTTTTCTATCATCATTTTATGTAATTGTCATTTTACCCTTAAATATTAAACAAATAATAATTATGAAAAATAAAAACTTGCATAAATTTCTATCAACATATTTTGTCTTTATTTAAACCATTATAGTTTCATTTCCATATTTGGTATCAAAATTATTATATTTTATTTTGACATCTTTTACTATCTTCATGCCAAATATTTACCAAAAAAAAAAGCTCATTATTAAATAAATTATATTAATAGTCAAGTCCGTCAAGAAATATATTTGAAATAGAAATTTGTTCTAATATAATAAAGAATAGGACTTAAATATTTGTTCTTCATCAAAGATATTATTGCATTTAATTGAGATAGTAACGTTTGATAGCTAAGCTTAAATTATAGATTCAAAAGTTTAAATTTTATATTACAAATTTTCAAATATTACAATGCATGTTGAATTTTGTGATTTTACAATGCATTTTGTAGGTTACTTGTAATATAATTAATTACAAAGTAATGGGTTGTCTTATAAATATTAATAGATAAAGTGAGTTAAAAATAACAAAACAAATATAATAAAGATACAGGAATTAAACATTTGTTTTTAGTCAAAATACTTTTGCATTTAATTGAGAAATTAAATTTAATTGAAAAACCTAAAGTTATATTCAAAAGTTTAAATTTTATATTATAAATTTTTAAAAATTAAAATGCAGATTGAATTTTTGTGAGGTTGCAATGCATTTTGTATTTTACTTGCAATATAATGAATTATTTAGTAATGGGCTATCTTATAAATATTAATAGATTGAGTGAGTAGGAAATAATAAATTAATAAAATATTACTATCAAGCATAATACTACAATGTCAAAAAATAAAAATTAAATGGTTCCAAAGACAAAATATATTCATCGAAAATCATTCAAAATTTTATTTAGTATAGTTTATTTATTTATTTTTTGTATTGTCAATGGTCATTTTTCCTTAGATCAGAACTCAGGGAACATAAAGAATTTTACCCATTTCAAAATTAATATAGTGGTGGTCTTTAAGTTTTTAATCTTAAGTGACATTAGGGATTAAAATAAAATCCGATAAAAAAAACTGAGAAAGAACAAAAAAACAAGAATCAATTTGAATAAAATTGAAAAACTTAGTTTATCAGTGTTAGTAAAAATAAAAAAATGTCTAACAAATATGATAACAAAAAATGTCAATTTTAAAATAACGATTTTAGTTGATTAAATTAAAAATTTATTGCATATAGTAGGAAATTTATATAAGTTTGGTGCGTGAATGAAAGTATATGATTAAAATGAAAAATAAATAATTGCTGATAAGATACATAATTTTTTTGGGATGGATATTTAATTCTAATTTTGAATTTGTTTAAGGATATATATGGATTGGATGAGTATCCTAGTTGTGAAGGTGGAATCTTGTATAGATAAACACTAATATTGAATACAGGATTTTTTTTACATAAATACAAATTTAATTTAAATTTAAAATAGATGAAATCTTCTAACCAATGAGATTTTTTCGTGACAAATAAAAAAATCAAAATTGTAAGAATTGAGAATTGAGTCAAAATTAACTTAATTGCGGTCAACTATCATTTTGCTATATATATATATATAGATATTGGGTTGCAAAATTTGAATTCAACTAATTTAAGTAATAGATCCACTTGATATTTTAAGGGTTTAGTGCAATTTACCTCCTTGTGATATTGCAAATGAGCAAATTGATTCATTTTAAAAAATACATGGAGGTAAATTGCTATTTTATTTTTCATAGGAGGGTAATTTACTCATTTACAATATCACAGGGGGTTGCTTGCATTTTTCCCGATATTTTAATCGTGAAAATTATTTCTCAATTTTTTCGATTCAATCCTCAAAAAATATTTGCATTTATTTATTTTATAAATCAAAAATAGGATCTAGAATTCGTTTGGTTAAAGTGAGAGGAAATGAGAAGTAAAAGAGGCAGGGGAAGAGAAAAATAATAGTTTTTTTTCAAGTTGTTTGGTATGATAGGAACGGGTCAAATTTTAAACATTTTCTCATGTTTGGCATGAGGAAATTAGAAAAGAAGAAGAGACTAATTTTTGTAATTTTACTGATTAATCATTTCTCTTTATTTTGAATTAGAAAATAAACAAGTTAATATTATTCTAAAATAATTTAGTATGTAACAAAATTTAAAACCTTATTAATAAAAATATTCATCAAACAAGAACAAGAATATCTTCTATTAATAAAAATGTTAATCAAAATGAGTATTGTTAATTTATTCTAAACTATTCATTTTAATAAAATAAAAAGTACTACCATTGCCCTTAAATAGAAAAATTAAATTCAAACATCAACGTCTTTTCTGGTGATTTGGTTGATTTTTTCTAAAAAATTATGTATCAGTATTATCAGTGAGAATGAGAAAAGAATTGGAGAAAAATTATATATATGGGTAATAGAATAAATAAAAGTAATATATATATATATATATATATATTTGGGGGGGGGGGGGGCTGCTTTTTGGCATTATACTTTCACTTTACCGCTCACTTTTGTATGAAAACACAATTGGACTCCAAACGGGTTTCATATACATCCAATTTTACTTCTCCTCCATCTATGTTCTCCCTAATCAAATATCAACTTATTTTTATACATCCTTTTTTACGTTCATTTCTCTTATATATCCACTACCGACCAAACAAACCTTTGGGGGGTTAGGGTTTTCTGAAAAAATGGATATAGGTACGTATGATAATGTATAAAAATAGCTATATTTATATGAATTTTTTAATGATTAGAAATGATGATTTTGATACTTTCTATACGACAGAATTTTTGTTAAAAAAATTATTTCTCCCTTCGACTTCTGCGTTGATTTCCATTTGTTTACAATTACCTAATTGTTTTACTCTCTCTCTGTATATATATATATATATATTCTCTCTAAAAGTTATTTTCTTTTTATTTTAAGTCCTTTCATTGGGAGAATTACACTTTTGGTCCTTCCATAATACCATTAAATAGTTTTGATCCCCCTCCATTCGCGAGTTACACTTTTGGTCTCAATTAGATACATTTTTTTTAACACTTTTGGTCCAACCGTCAACTCTCCGTTAAGAGTAATGAAAAACGCATGTGTTGCGTACGTGAGGCTGATTTTGGGGGGAAATTTGTTGCATTTTGGCGCCCAAATTGGTTGGCCTTCACTATAAAACCATTTTGGCACCAAATAACCCCATTTTTTCTCTCTAAAAAAATTACAACTCCATCACTATTCTCACTTTCATAATGTGATCAAATTTTTGTTGTTCAATAACTTCAAAATCAAATTTCTAGCCATGAGTGAAAGTTGTTCAAATGATTCATCAAACTCATCCAATTTAAGATATGAAAAAAGAACCAAACAAGAAGGTTTTTTTTTTTTTTTTTTTCAAATGAATCACTATTTTGCTAATGTGGGTTTGAGCTACCAGTAATGACGTCGTGGATGGAAAATATCCCTAGAAGGAGGTTTCGTGCATACCCAAATTATGGGGTAAGATTTTTTTTTTTCGAAATTTCCATAATTTTATTTTTAATTTTGGATCAATTATGATTTTGATAATTATTTGTTACAATTTTGTTAAAAATCTTTATATTGTGGTGTATTCAAATGGTGGGATCCAGAGATGTGTATTAGATCCAAACAAATAATTTCTAGATTGTTAAGAAGGTTAAACAATATGGAGGAGGAATTGAAGAGTTCAAAAGAGAAAGAAGAAGCTTTAGAGGAAGAAATCCGGAGGGGCAAACAAAGAGAGAAGATATTGGAAACACAAGTTCACCAAAGTAGCAATAGGGAAGAAAAACTGATGATTATGATTACATTTATCTCGGCAATTTGTATCACAATATTGATTAGCATGTTGGCAAAGCAAAGTGGTGTTGTTAGGCAATTGCAATTAAAGCCTTGAATGGAATGAAATGTAAACCTTGTAAGCATGATGTTGCACATTTTAAAATGAAATGTAAGCCCTGTTTCCCAAACCAAAATTCATAATTGTCTCATAAGTTCACCATAATCCTAAGTAAACCAACTGTCATAAACATAACAAGCAAACGAAACAAGCACATTGTCTCATAAATTCATAAATTCAAACAAACCAACTGTCTCAATCCAACCAAATTGTCTTATGCTAACTACTTAGATGATCTTCTAATAGTATTAGAAGATGTAGCACTCTTCGATGACCTAGTAGGCATGGTTCTTCTAGGGGGCTTGAATGGAGGTCTTGAAGAGGTTGGCTTGGATGTAGTAGGCCTAGACACATCGACTGGAGGTATTGAAGCAGTCTGAGGTACTGAAGCAGGCTAGGGGACATATGTAGAGGCTCTAGTTTGGTTCCCAATAACTGCTCTTAACTTTGAAAAACTGATGAAGGTGATTCCTCCTTTAACAACAACTGGTGTTGATACCTTTGAAGCTTGATAAACCTGGCCAAAACCAAAAATAGAGTACTTAGTATGTTAAACTGTTGCAGATGAAAAATGAAAATAATCTAATTCAAAATTAACTTACATTCATTGAGGCCACACTATTAGAAGAACCTCTAATATTAACTCCCATATTAGTTGGTCTTCTCACCTGTAATTTACAAAATATGTACATTAAGTAGCATAAAATAAGTATAATTAGATAATCTTAAGCAAACCAATACCTGCAATTTCTTCCTTAGTGGAGAAGATGTGGTTGTGATTGAAGGCTGACTGTTGAGGCTCACAGTCTTTTGAGTTGCTTGCTCAGCTTCTCTTGCATTGCTTTGTTGTGTAGTAGGCTCATCAACTTCCCTGTTTTCGGTTTCAAGTTCATTCTGATTAACATTTTGTTGATTCTCATTGAATCTCTTTCTTTTACAACCTCTTGCATTATGATTTAAACCTCCACAATTCCTCCATTTAACCACTGTGGACTCTACTTGACTATGCATCATCCCTATATCTTCCAAATTCTCAATATATATTTCAATTTCAAAATTATTTGGAATGTGCTTAATAATTGCTGATACATGTTCATCTCTCTCTAGATACCCCCATTTCTTCATATTCTTTCTTCATATTTTTGTCATAATCTGAATCTACTCCTAACATTAAACCCCAATTCTGCAGCATATCCCCAGAAATCTGCCATCTCTACATTTCCACCATCAACAAAATACTCCACATTCCCACCTATATAATCCCTATGTGGACTATGTTGCATAACCCAATTGTAGTACAATTTAATAGTATAATACTTCTCTTCTCCTATAGAGTCTATGTAATTTAAATTTTTGTTAAGTTAATTTATTAAAAAAAAAAACCCACAAAAAACAAAAAAGCAACAAACAAACAATATTGGAAATCAGAATTTCACAATCATCCCACAACATCAAATTACTAGTACAGAAAATCAACAACACTACATTATCATCCACCATAATAGTTTACAGAAAACGAAGCTCACAAAAGTAATCAATCGCCAAGAAAAGAGGTCGATGCACCATACCTTCCTCACACAAGGGCAACTAATGAAACCATGGCGTATATCCTCATTTGGTTCTAAGCACAATGGGCATCATAGATTCTCGCCAGGTAAATGTTTTTGCATGTTGCAATAGTCGGCAAGGCATTGGCCACTAGTCACCAGCTAAAAACTTTGATCTTGTAGGGGACAACATGCCAGATTGTGTTCTACATCTTACTCAAGGAATTGAGGGAATATGAAAAGGAGATGTCCTTGCGAAGAGCTAATATAACGTGGTATGCACCACGTACTCGGAATTGGCTAGAGTTTTCATGATGCTAGATTATCGAATAAGTGCATCCCACCGTAGTCAGGGGAATGCTAAGAATAATTGTAGCATCTAATGGCCAAAATATCCTTTCCACTTGGTCTCTACGCCATTCACCTAAATTAGGGTTAATGAGATCTATCACCACCGTGTCAGCCTTTAACATATTAATTGGAGTAACCATTCTGAATGTTGACGGTCGGGGATCCACGGGTATTTCCAAATCCTAACACCCATGCTAGTTCCAACTCTCCACTGCAGTCCAACCTGCCTAACTCCTTTGATAGTAAAATGCTCATCCAAGTAGTGGACGATTTGTATCCTATTTTCACTTTAAGCAAGGAATCTGTAGGAAAATATATTGTCTTCAGCAGCCTTGCCAACAATGTTTTCAGACCCGAACTGGACATCGAACCAGTCAAGTCACTGGGTCACTAGGTCACTGGTCGGTCGGACCGGAGTCAAAAAATCGATTGATCCAGACCCTAATATATATATGTATATATATAATTATGCATAAACATACTAGCAAACTTATAGTAAATATTCTAGCAATTAAACATACCAAGTGTATATATTCAACATAAATCTTGACCAAATAGACAAACAATTAAAAAATAATAGTCAAATGTACTACAAGTTTGTAAAATTATCAACTCAATCAGAATCATATTCATTGTCATTATCACTGTAATAAACACTTCTAATTTGACGACCAAATTGTTCAATATCAGCCTCTGCAATAGGATCAACATCGTTTGTCTCATCTGAAATAAACAATTAAAAAAAATAAGTTATAATAATAATAATAATAATAATAATAATAATAATAATAATAATAATAATAATAATAATAATAATAATAATAATAATAATAATAATAATAATAATAATAATAATAATAATAATAATAATAATAATAATAATAATAATAATAATAATAATAAATAATAATAATAATAATAATAATAATAATAATAATAATAATAATAATAATAATAATAATAATAATAATAATAATATAATAATAATAATAATAATAATAATAATAATAATAATAATAATAATAATAATAATATAATAATAATAATAATAATAATAATAATAATAATAATAATAATAATATAATAATAATAATAATAATAATAATAATAATAATAATAATAATAATAATAATAATAATAATAATAATAATAATAATAATAATAAATAATAATAATAATAATAATAATAATAATAATAATAATAATAATAATAATAATAATAATAATAATAATAATAATAATAATAATATAATAATAATAATAATAATAATAATAATATAATAATAATAATAATAATAATAATAATAATAATAATAATAATAATAATAATAATAATAATAATAATAATAATAATAATAATAATAATAATAATAATAATAATAATAAATAATAATAATAATAATAATAATAATAATAATAATAATAATAATAATAATAATAATAATAATAATAATAATAATAATAATAATATAATAATAATAATAATAATAATAATAATAATAATAATAATAATAATAATAATAATAATAATAATAATAATAATAATAATAATAATAATAATAATAATAATAATAATAATAATAAATAATAATAATAATAATAATAATAATAATAATAATAAATAATAATAATAATAATAATAATAATAATAATAATAATAATAATAATAATAATAATAATAATAATAATAATAATAATAATAATAATAATAATAATAATAATAATAATAATAAATAATAATAATAATAATAATAATAATAATAATAATAATAATAATAATAATAATAATAATAATAATAATAATAATAATAATAATAATATATAATAATAATAATAATAATAATAATAATAATAATAATAATAATAATAATAATAATAATAATAATAATAATAATAATAATAATAATAATAATAATAATAATAATAATAATAATAATAATAATAATAATAATAATAATAATAATAATAATAATAATAATAATAATAATAATAATAATAATAATAATAATAATAATAATAATAATAATAATAATAATAATAATAATAATAATAATAATAATAATAATAATAATAATAATAATAATAATATAATAATAATAATAATAATAATAATAATAATAATAATAATAATAAAATAATAATAATAATAATAATAATAATAATAATAATAATAATAATAATAATAATAATAATAATAATAATAATAATAATAATAATAATAATAATAATAATAATAATAATAATAATAATAATAATAATAATAATAATAATAATAATAATTTTAACCAACCTGTCAATGGATCAAAACTTGATCCTCCCAAATTTCTTGGCATTTCTTCTTCAAGCATTTCTTCAATGTCATCATAATCAAGTTCACCTTCTGGAGTTTCTTCAACGATCCAAAATTCCATCTTGTCAATGCACTCATAATCAACAGGATCGTAAGGCCTCTTGTTATATTTAACTCTACAATAATTACAAATATGAGAAAATATAGTTATTATATTATACACAAATAAATTTAGTTAATTCTAAACATTATATATACCTGTTCTGCAGACGCAAGTTATAATGCACATACACAAGATCATTCAACCTTTCGTGCTCCAACCTATTTCTCCTTTTCGTATGAATATGCTCGAAAATACTCTAATTCCGCTCGGATCTAGAAGAAGCTGTTCGACTTAAAATTCTAATTGCCAACTTTTGTAGGTTAGGTGCATCAAGACCAAATAATTTCCACCAATCATCTAACAAAAAAAATTATCAATAAGTAATTCAAATTAGAAAAATGATAAATAGACAATAATTATACAAAATTAAATATTACCAGGCTGAGTTGATCTAGCAATAGTCAATGCAGTCAGTCTTGCAAAACTCTTTTGTCTATTTCGGTAGAGTGATATCTCATTGTAGGCCTTATTGCTTATATTTTCACCACTGGTTTCAATATAATCCAAAAGCCCACTCATAACATCTGTCTTTTCGCAAAAACATTCCTTGTCATACTGAAAAGCTGGGTTCAAATAATATGCAGTAGCATGCAAATTTTGCGCAACATCTTATCCCACCTTGCATTGATAATATCAATGTATTGTTCATATAACATTTTTTCATTGCAAAACAAGGCTTTGATAGCTTTGTTGCCCTGTACATGCCTTCATACAGATACCCAAATAATGGCTTCTCATTAGAATCACAAATCCGCAACAAATGTACAAGAGGGGTTCCAACTTTGACAATAATATAACAGTTATTTCAAAATATTTCATCCAAAATGACTTGTTTCACTTGCCTTACCACAATTTTCTTCAAAAACCTTTTGAAATCTTGACATGTCACCATTGCTTGTAAATTATCTTTATGATCTGTAAACTTTTCAATGCAATGAATGTTGTGGCAAAACGAGTATCTCCAGGTCAGATAATCTCTGTCACCCCTTTCTTTTCCTTAACCAATTGAGTGGCCATTTATTGTTATAGATATAACAAGTCACTTTCGATGCAAGTAGTGCACAATCTTTGACACGAGACAACTCACAAATATCTTTCAAGATCAAATTGACACAGTGAGCTGCACAAGGCGACCAACAAATAGTGGGATATTTTTCCGAAAGTAAATGCCCAGCCGCCTTATAATAGCTGCATTATCAGTGACTAAATGAACCACATTCTTCACTCCAACCATTTCCACAATTTCAGCAAACAAGTTACACAAATTTTTAGCCGTAGAGTCAATAGCAAACACATCAACAGATTTTATAAAAGATATTCCTGAGGGACAATAAACCAAAAAGTTAACCAATGGCCTTTATCTAGAATCTTTCCATCCATCACCCAATATAGTGCAACCAGTTTCTATCCACTTACTTCTAAAAGAATCAACAATCAATGACACTTGCCTTTTAGCATCTCTCAAAAGTGAAACCCTCAAAGCATGATAACTAGGCGTTGTGTACCTATGACCCATAGATGCAACTTTAGTCATAGCAATTTGAAAGAAATGAGAATTGCAAGTATTTAACGGAATGCATGAGTCATAAAACCACATAGCTACACCAAATCAGTATCATGCCATTTTTCTTTAGTTTGTAAAGAAGCGTTGATAGCAGGTTGAGAAGGATCACGAGTACTGATTTTGAAGAATAAGTCAAGTCCCATTTTCCCCTTTTTCTTGCTTGGCTCTGTTTGTTGCTTGTGGCTTTTTGAGCATGGGGGCGTGTAAGCATATTCATCAACTTCATGTGAACTCGTGCCAAAGGCATATTCATCAACCTCTGAAGATCCTCGCTTTTCTTTTGCTCTTTCTACATTTTTCTTCAAAGAGCCTTGAATCATAAATCTCACTTCCAGAGGCACTTTCTTGCAACTTGCTACATTCTCTTTTTATCAGGCAAGATGTTGTTTCATTCTATTGATTCCTCCACCTCTGAAGGTAGTGAGACAATAATCACACGTTAGTATCTTTCTTCCTTCACTAGTTGTCGCCTCGGTAACGTGTTTCCGAGCTATGTCTTTTTTTCTGCCTTGGATGTTTCGAGGTGGTTGTTCTACTCCAAATCCACTAACAAATTGAGATTCATTTGGCGTGGTTCGGGAATTCGTAGTCTCCTCCATTAACTACAAATAAAATTAACCAACAATTAGAATACTCGCAATAAATACTCAACATAATTGCAATAAATAATCAACATAATTGCAATAAATACTCAACATAATTGCAGTAAATACCCAATATAATACAATGAAATACATATTTTTACATAAATAAAATAACAAAAATTATGAACAAGTAACAACAAAACAATAGAGTAATAATAGAATATGAACAAGTAACAACATAATATATATACAAAATTTATATATATATACATATATAAACAAGTAACAACAGAGCAGCAACAGCCTGCTGCTGTTTCTGTTGTTAAACAACAGCGACAACCGACAGGGGTCGCCTCAAAATTAACTATTACACAAATATTAAAAATAAAAAATAAAAAATCGTACATATAGTTAATGGAATGAGTAAGAAATATTATGAATTACCTCTTAAGATTTGTAGAATAACTTGAGTTGATTTGAGTTGATAATTTGAGATTTGAGAGAGGTAGGTTGAGTTGAAAGAGAATGAAATTTTGTATGTGAACTTGTGAAAACCTAAATGGCCAACTTTTTCCCTCTTTTGTTGTTTGACCGATTTTCATCTCATTTTTCTTGTTTCTTTTTAAAAAACAATTGTGGACCGGTTTGACCGGTAACTGGTCAAACCGGTTTTGATCGGTCTGTACCTGTCCGTTTGGGATCGATTTTTTACCTTGGACCCAGACCGGAGACCTGGCCGGTTCTCGGTCGGACCGGGCGGTCCCGGCCGAGTCTGAAAACAGTGCTTGCCAATTTGGATTATTGCCATGCCGAGGGTTTTATTTTTTATTTATTGAAATGTATTTTTCTTTAGTTATACAAAAGTTAACTAAATACATATAATAGAAACTTTGATAAAACTATTTAATTATTTATAATTTTTAAATATGCATGCATCATGTGTGCCTTTGTACCGCTAGGCCCTATTTTTACTTCAAGGAATTGAGCCAAATGTTCTATAATATTTGGACTTGTCCGATCAAGGGCTTCATCCCGCTGGACGTTGTTCTTCATCCCCTAGAATAGGTGTGTTAGATGAGCCAAGCCGGAGTGAGCTTGACTAAAGCTCAACTCGAGCTCCTTGACGAGTCGACTCAAGCTCGAGCCAAAATATTCATTTTCAAAAGCTCGCGAGCCTTTTCTATTTTCTAAAGTATTTTATATATTTAACTACACATATAATATTATATCAAGTTAATACAAAATATTTATAGTATATTAGAATTATATATAAAAAATATATCATATTTTAATTATATCATTATAAAAGTATGGTATTTTAATATTTATCTAAAAATAAGCATAATCAATAATTTAATAATTTTTTATAAATTATTTTAGTATAAATTATTATTTAGTATAATAAATTTGGTACTTATTTAAAAATTTACAATATTTTATATATTAATTTGGGAGTATATATTTGTATCAATGTTATGTTTAAGTACTTGGATAATTTTATGTATATTTTTATACATTTACTAATTATGTAACTACTAAACTAATACTCAGCATATAATAAAAAAATACAGGGTTGTATATTCCTTACATTATATTAATATAATGTAAAGATATGCTTTGTACTTTTATAATTATATAATTAATATTATATATATTTATATTAATTATTGGTTTTCTAAATTATCTAATAGTTGACGATAATCAGGGATATATTTTTAATAAATATTCTAAAATAATTATAACTTAGATGCAAAATTAGTTGTGTTTGTCAATCTAATATAATTATTAAATATTCCAAAATAATTATTATGTTCATTTTAATTGTAATTATTAATAAAATCTATATATTTTTAACAAGCTCAAGCTCGAGCCATAAAAAATTGAGCTCGTCGAGCTCGAACTTGAACTCGAGCCTGATTTTTTTTTTTTCTGAGCTCAATCAAGCTCGACTCGTTTACACCCCTAGCCTATATCCACAACCCAACTCCGCCTAATTTTGCCGCCCATTGTCCCATCATCAACCCCCACGACCGCCACTTCTCCATCATGGTCCGCCGCCATGGTCACTGCGCAGTTCCTGAGACCACATCCCTCTCTCTCTCTCTCTCTCCCTTATTTAACTTTTAATTGATTTCCTCCCTTTTTCCTTGTAGACAATTTCTTGCATCTAATTGGCTGCAGATTTTCTCAATTTTCTTATATCTAATCAACTTTTCTGTTATCCTGTAGGTATCGAGCCTTACATTATGGCTACGGAAAGACCATCTCCTTCCCACCAAAGATTCGACAAAGGCAAGGCAACCCTAAAACCTAGCCTTGTGCAAGTACAGTCGAAACACGTATAATAGCTAGTGAATTCCAGGGTAGAATCCATCACCTATCAGGAGATTACAATGATCTCCTGTGTTTTATGAGATGTGAGCTCTTGAAAGTCTAATAGAAAAGGGGTTTTCTATGTTGATTGATGGAGTGACAGTTCTAGGCCTGTAATTAGGCCCAATTTAGCCAAACCCAGACCCAGGCCCAGGCCCAATATTTAAACTTAGGCCCAGACCCAGACCCCATTAAATTAAAAGAACTGGGTCTGGGTTAGGTAATATACCCGCCTCTACCCAATTTTACCCAGACCCATCAGAATTTTTTTCTTCAAACTCCAGACAGAGACGTTGTTCTTCACACTCACAGTTGAAATTTCACATCCCCAAATCACATCCCAACCTCAAATCACTCTTTTTTTCGTCGATCGAAAGTCATCTCCAAAGCGCCCGCTGCCTTCGCCGCTGCCACCACCTCCACCGCTTCCAGCGCCACCGCCATCTCCGCTACTTACATTGGCTCAGTCGCCTCCGCGCCTCGACCTCAAGAAAGAGTAAGTTTGTTGACTACAACATTCTTCCTCTGTTGTTAGATATTATATTTAATACCCACCTACAATGTTTTCTTCCTCTGACTTTTTACACTTTTCTTCAAGAAGAATTCACAACCAAAAAGAAAACCCATGAGGAAAAAATAGTGACTTTAGAGAGAGAGAGAGAGAGAGTTGTTTTAGCTTTGGATTCTTGGTTGATGGTTAATCTCAGCCTGTAAAATCAATAAAAGGGTCTTTATTGTTGGAGATGAGAAATAGGTTGTGATGGATTTTATGTCTTGTGGGTTTGTGAATGAGTCTGCATATATTTTATGAAGAGTTTGAATATACAAACCTTGTCAGCTGTTATCGATTTTTGGGGAGCGTGGAAGCAGATTATAAGCTTGTTGTTTGTGGTATATTATGATTAGGCGTAATTTTAAGGATCATTGTATGTTGTTTCCCGCATATCCTTGTGTATGAAAACCAGCTAATCGAAAAATGTTAATGCTGCTAAAAGCATGTATGCTGATATTTCTGGTCCAAAAGAAGCTATTAATACTTTCATGGTAGAGGTATTTGCTCATCACCATTTTCATCACTTGTACTTAATTATGTGTATTATTCTGGATCATCACAATCTATGGAAATTTTGATGGCAATGATCTTTCTTCAGAGCATAGTATCAACTTTTTCCATCTATAAACTAAAAAAGGGTCAGAATTACTACAGTTCTGAAGTTGTTCTGTCATCTCAACCCAAGCACATTTCCCCATTTTTTCTCAAGATTTTTGTCACTACAAAAAGGCCTAGTTTCTAAAATATGGGACAGTTCCAAAAACAACATTTCTCTACATGAACTATTATGAAGAGTTTGAATATACAATTATGTGGAATTTATATTTCAAATATGGTTTATGAATTCAAACAGTTTAGGACTGGTCTTGATTCTTCCGTGGCAGCGTCTGGAAAGCCTTTTCCTCTAACGCCACTGCATATTGTGTGCATTTTGGTTTCTTCATGGTTTTGTTAGCTCTCAAGTGCCTTTAGTTTTAGTTCAATTTCCTTTGTGCAGTGTATTGTCAAATAACTGTTGTTGGTAAGATTTAAATAATCAGGACAATAACATTTGAGCATCAGTTGTTGTCGTCATAGTTTTCCTATCCACTTCCAAAGGATAAATTTTCAGGAGTATTTGTTTAGTCTCTGTAGAAACATGTGGATTGCTGAAATAGCAATCTTCTTCATGTAGTACTTCATATCTGCAGTACATTGAATGTTCTTGTCTCTGGTAATATTGATCAAGTGATACTTATGTACTAATTATCTCTAAATTGTAGAAAAGAGAGATAATATCTAAGAGATTTATTTCTTGACATGATTTATTTCTTTTTGCTAGTTTTTTTAATGTAGGCATCTCAAAGAGAATCTAGCCAACCAACGTCAATTCATAGCTCTGGCGGTAGTGGTGGTAATGAAGATGTAACCGATTAATCTAGAGGCAACAAACGAAAGCAGTCAGTTGTGTGGGAACATTTCACTAAGGTTAGAGGTGTCAATGATGTTGTGCATGCTAAATGTAATTACTGTGATAAGCATTTATCTGGTAATGCTGCATATGGTACTATTCATTTGAAAAAACATCTGAACAATGCATGCCCAAAGTTTAGACTTGAACGTAGGAGTGGTTTGGTTGTGAGTCCTCGAAGCGAGTTCAAGTTTGACCAAATTAAAAGTCGAAACGACTTGGTAATTGCTGGTATAAAACACAAGTATCCGTTCAATATAGGCGAGCATGAATACTTTGAGAACTTTTTGAATGGTTTGAATCCGAATTTTAAGCTCCCTTGTAGAAATACCATTAGAGGTGATGTGATTCAAGTATATGAGGAGGAAAAGGTCAAAGTTTATAAATTATTGAATGTGCTTAGATGTAAAGTGTTTTTGACCACGGATATTTGGACTTTTGATCATTCACATGTTGCCTATTGTTATTTGACTGCTCATTTTGTTGACAATGCTTGGGAATTGCAAAAGAAAATTCTTGCATTTAGAGAGATTCCATATCCACACGATGGCGAAGCTTTATTTAATTTTATGAAAGAAATAATTTTGGAATGGAATCTTGAAAAGAAGTTGTTCTCAATTGTTGTTGATAATGCTACAAACAATGATGTCATGATTAGGATATTGAAGGATTGGCTTAGAGATGACTCATTAATTGATTTTGATGGGGATTTATTGCACGTGAGATGTAGTGCACACATCTTAAATTTGATCGTGCAAGATGGGTTGAATCAAATAAGATGACTCATTGAGAAAATACGTGAAACTGTAAGATATTTGAATAAATCTCCTGCAGCAAGTCAAAAATTTGAAAATTGCATTAAATCAATGTAATTTGGTGGATTAGAGGCAAGTAGCGATGGATGTGCTAATAGATGGAATTCTAATTATGATTTGCTTGCTACAGCTTTACCATTGAAAGAAGCCTTTTCTCGATTATAGAGAATAGACAAACATTATAAGTTTAATCCACCTGAATCAGAATGGGAAGTAGCTGAAGTTGTTCATGACTGTCTTCAAATGTTTTATGAAGCTACCCGTCATTTTAGTGGCCGCAAATATCCAACTTCAAATGTATTTTTTCCTGATGTTTGTGAGATTTAGTTAAAGATGATGAGTGGGAAAATAGTAATCACAATTTCGTTAGGAGAATGGTCAGTCCCATGAAAGAGAAGTTTGATAAGTATTGAGAATAGTGTTGCTTGGTTCTAGATGTTGCTGTTGTCTTTGATCCTAGGTTTAAAATGGATTTGGTAGAGTATTTTTATACTAGGATTTATGGTGCAAATGCTCACTCGTATATCCAGAGGGTTCGAAATACTTTATATCGGTTGTTTATTAATTACGGAGGTAATTTGACCCCTTCAATGAATGAATTCACCACAGTGAGTAGCTCTAGAGGTGAAACACGTGAATCTTAACGTGATTTTGATAGATGGTGTTATGAATCACGTGTTTCAATACATTTGGCATCTTAGATTGGTTGAAAACTAATAGCCCTAAGTTACCCATATTGTCCAAGATAGCACGTGATATTCTAGCAGTGCCTGCCACTACCGTTGCATCAGAGGCAACATTTAGCGTTGGAGGCCGTGCCATTGATAAGTCACGTGCGTGTTTGCTTCCAGATGTTGTAGAAGCATTAGTGGTAGCTGATGATTGGATTGGATCAATTCTCGAAAAGTGTAAGTAAAAATAATTTGTATTGTGATTAGTATCATTATTTTTGTATTTGTTAATGATATATTTTCTATTGTTTGGGACTTATGTAGTTGTTGATGATGCGGCATATTTGAAACTCAAGTGTTGAGCACTTTAAATTGTCCACTCTGATTGTTCTTCATGAGGAATGTATAATAGATTTGTCATTCGTTTAAACTTACAATAATCTTAATACTTTTGGTTTGAGTTTATCCCATTTTTTTGTTAATCTTATCTTACTATTTTTTTTGCAGAAAGCTTGGTTGGTCAAACATCAATGCTGCACCATCGTCACTCGGCATTTTGGAAGAAGTTATTATAATCATTTCTTGTTCTTTGTATTTTGGATCTTAGATTGAATTTGCAAGAATTTGAAATGATTTGTAAAGTAGTTAGAAGCATTAATTTGAATTTTTAGTATACTTTTTTTATGAAATAAGTGATTGCAATTTTGTCATAGTTTTGGGGGAAAAAATGGAAAAACTAAGAGAGAGAGAGAGAGAGAGAGAGAGAGAGAGAAATAGAGAAAACGGGCCCGGGTCCGACTCGACCAGAAAAACCGGGTCTGGTCGGGTCTTGAGATCCATGGGTCTTAAGTTGGATTTAATGGATTGGGTAGGGTATGGGTAAAAATATTTTTAATTGAGTCTTGTTTAGGTCTGGGCCTGGGCCTGGGTAGGGTAAGACCCTACCCATTGCAAGGCCTAAGTGACACGAGTTAGAGTTGATACACAGTTGTCTGGTCCAAGATGGAATCAATTTCTAATTCCATGCCCTTAACTAATCCGGAGATGGCAGATGGAAGGACCATACCCATATGTACTCGTGAGCCTACAACTCTATGTAATCTTCACCTATTCTCTAGTATTATGGACCGTTGCTAGATGGCAACCCATGGTAACATGTAATTTTGCATTAAATGTTAATCATGGGCGATTAATTAAATGTAATTTAATTAATTTAGTGTAAAAGCTTTGCCAATTTACTCGTGTATTGACACAAAGCCCAAGTCTATTTGATGGTGAACCTATAGAGTCACACACAAATAGCTATAAATTTATTGGAATTAATTATGAATTAATTTTAAAAGAAAATTTCCTCTTTCGACTTCCTCCCCCCACGAGCCAAAGAGGTGGCCGAGAGGGGCTTCCACTTGGCCACACACTAGTATTTATGCACAAGAAATCTAGTTCTTGGTGTGTAGTGTGTAAAAGTGTGTGAAAGTGAGAGTTAGTTGTGTGATTGCATTGTTTGTGAAAACAATTGAACACTCGTCTAGAATTTTTCTCTCATTCTTCTTGTAAAAGTTACAAATAAAGAACATAGAACGAGACAATTATACTAATCTAAGTATTTAATTTTTTGGTTTTCTTCTCTTGTTACGTAGAGTTCCAACATATTTTAGTATACGAATCTTGTAGTGTGCTGTGGACGAAATATAGAGGATTTGCTTTAACCCTTTATTGAAAACTGAAAGAAATGGAACAACGCCAGTAGCCGTCAAAGACGAACTACAAAGGTAAAATTAGATTTTACATTTCCGGTACTTTTTCGATTTTCTAAATCTAGCAACATGTATTTATTTCATTTTAATTAGTGTTGAACGCCTAGGATTAGGGATTTCAGCCCTACATGGTTTAATTGTATTTCGATGTTTTATTAAATTTCCACTGCATTAATGGTTTCCCGAGCCATATTAAATTTTTTAGTTTTATTTAAAGAAAGGAGGGTTTTAGGCTAACTTTATATAATGGGATTCTTCTTTGCAGTTTCTTGAAAATACGAGAGGATTTTATGCATTTATTCCTCTTTTATAAGATGTTTTTAAAAAATTTATACATTCACTCAAACACCCTCTCTAAGTATTAAAATGCCGAGACGGAGTTTAAGTACCGGACTTACTATTTAAGTCCAACCTATCAATCAATAAATCCTTAAAAATGAAACTCTAAAATTGGAATGAATTGTCCAACTTTCTTTATCATAAAAATGAATGATATTTTGTATTAATCTATTCGATACCAGAACAAAATTCATTTAATTTAAATTATTTAAGTAAATTGATAAATTTATTTAATTACAGTTTTTTTTATAAAAACAAAATGAAAACGATAGGAGTTGAGAACAATAAAAAACTAGGCCAAATCTCGTTGTTCCCCATCTCTTGTTTTTGTCCCACTTTAGTTCCTCATCTTAAAAATGCACTTTAAGAGTCTCTCATCTCTTAAATTTGTCTCATTAAAGTTCTTAACCATTAGCTTAATAAAATCTAAATTATAAAGGATGGAATATTCCATTGAAAAGGGGTAACATTGGAAAAAGCCAAATTCCTATATTATTCTTCCATAAAATATTTACCTAACATATTGTAATCTTATTTCAATGAAAAGAAAAAAACATCAAACTTCAAAAATCACAAGGCTATGTATAAAATAAATGCCATTGCAATCGTGGAGATAATTAGAATTTATTTGATGAAGATGTTGCAATCAAAGAGAGAATACATCACAAAGTATCAAATGCTATGGCCATAGGCTTAGGCACCTATGCTTCAAACTTGAAATAGTTTTAACTCTATGATTGACGTAGGAAATCCTTTTCCCACTCAATCAAATGCTATGGCCATAGACTTTGAGAGTCTAAACCATCTCAAAGTGCATAGGAGATCTCGCTGCCATAATCTTTGACAGGGGACAGATCCTATCTTGGAATCCGCTGTCCTCTCTACGTACTCCGACTGCACTGAACAAGGCTTATGATGGTCATGTCATATGATACAATCACCTCTCGCCAAATCCAAGATACATCCTTCGTATGTGAGCGACTGTCGTGTTCCTTAAGTTCGAGGACTAATCCCGTACTATCAAAATCGGGAATATGAGTCATACCGACCAAGCCCGTGTGGCTTCCATACGATGATTCCCGCGAGTCACCTCAGTCAGCCGACTCCTTTGTCAACTAACCCACTAATATTGCATAGACGTCAAACATTTTTCACTGATGAAACACAATACTCATATAATGAATGCAATCCTTAGTGCAAGTCTCTATAGGACCCTCGATGCCCAATCTCGAGGTCCTCGACTTGGAGTGTTTTAGACTTATCTACAGAAGTTGGTTCCATACCGCCAAAACTATGCGCGGTCCAACTTCTTGGATTCATATGTCCGGTCTGTGGGCGTTTGTTGTGACATCGAAATGACGTTCAATGCAAGCAGTAAGCACAATAACCTCATCGTTGCCAATGATGAATCCTTATGACATTCATCAACATAATATTATTCGTTCAAAGATTGACGAATAGTTCTCAGAATAGCTAACCACATTGACTTTCTGGTCACCTATTCTAACAATCTCCTACTTGACCATTAAGTCAATTACCCACTTTGTTCAGAACCCTCTGAGCATGAGTAATCTACGATACCGACTAAGGTTCGTGAGTTTGCTATATTTAGGCTCGTGAGTCTGCTATATTTCCTTGCTTAAGCAATACAGTCTAACCGTGTTACCTCTATCCACCGTCGCCACCTGCAGATGGTGGTTGTCTAAGAATATTTCGTGGATCTTGTGATGAGATCTCAGGCCATAACGTTTGCCATAGCCTAGTTGTTCACCATCTTAGCGACCATTGGCTTGGCCGTGCTAGGCACCACGTCTATCCTATGGACGCGGTTTTCATCCATAACCACTATCCAATGCAATCATCATTGAGTCTAACTGTGCATACCTTTGAGACTATCCGTTTTTTTTTCACTATGCTCTGGAAGTTGGTATCGCTTTAGCCTTCCAAAACAACTCTCCACAAACGGTGCATCGAGATCACATCTTTAGTCCTTATTCAGGTACTAAGGATTGTTCTTGATTATTGTCTTCAACCCCTCAGTGCATTACCGATTTTTGTTGAGTCATGCAAGAAGCACACTCAACATCGGATCCTATGCACCAAGTAAACATATCGCATGTTTATCTAGGTTAAGACGTAGGGGATACTCAACATCCAAACCTTCTCATTAGTCTACCGTGACTAAGTCTTGAATGGCTTAATGCTTTATTCATAGTATCTAAGCTTTCTCATAAGTCTAGCCATGATTGGGTCTCGAACAGCTTATCCCTCTACATATATGAGCTTTCTCTTCAGTCTATCATGATTGAGTCTTCGAAAAGCTCAATTCACGATATGTATGTGGGACCCTAAAATGTCATGGAGAATTTCATGAGCTACGGTTGTGTTTTAGTGATTCCTAACGTTTTGAACTCATCCATGATGAACAAGACATTACACACTTAAACACTTGGAACACAATTTCTACTCCCACTTATCGCCTACGTCGTCCAAGACTAAGTCATACTCCGTATGAGCTCGTCAAAACGATTATTCCAGTTATGCGGTGTTTCAAACCTTGTTTGAATTTCCTAGCGGATTCTATGGCCCCTCTCCATAAATTCGACTACGATGTCCAACATCACGTTCCGCAGGTCTTTTGGATCACTATCCAAATTTGACTGAACTTATCCCGATCACTCGTACCTCTTACGACATTTGGGGTCGTTCTTAAGGGGACTGGAATATGACCAGTTTAAATAAGAAATGCAATTATAAGAAACGTTAGCATTATTCTGCCGTAAACCTGTACAAATTAAACACTGAGTCTAATTTGTCTCCCACTAGTCCCTCGACATATGTAGGATCCTTCTACATGCTCAAGTGAAAGACTATGATAGGCGTGTGGATCGTCCCGGGAGGAGCGCGAATGCGGAAGCGCGGTAATATAAAATTGTAAGAATTTAAAACATGCCATAAACAAGAATTAAACATAAACGTTCAAGGGGTGTTCCCTTGAACCTCCTGGGCGTTCGGTGTATCTCATGAACAAAACAAAGAACGTAAAAGTCATGGAGGCCGTAGGATTCTAAAGAACGAAACATCAAAATGAAAACCTACCCGGTTGTCGTTTTGTCTTCGAGCCGCTACTTGCGTTGTTCCCCGTTTTGCTCTAAGATCTCGTATTGAGACCCTCTAAGTCGTACACGCAATCCGCCCACGTATCTTGATCCTCGTGCTAGCGAAAAATCAAGTGTATATTATTTGGAGAGGACGGATCGATCAAACGCTATGAATTAACGTGATCAACCCTCCTTAGGTTCAATTGTATGAAAACAAAAGAACCAAAGTATTTTTCTTGGGAAAGAGGGAGAGTGGCCGAGAGAGAGGAGAGACGTGAGTTTGTATGTGTGTGTTAAATTTTCATCATCTTTTTCACAAGTAAAGGGCTAGATATATATATAGATGAGGAATCCATTCCTCTTCAAACTCCAACTTTTGGAAGACTATTTTGACTAGGATTTTGATCTAGTCAAAGTAGCTCTTTGATTTGGTCAAACCAATCCTAGCCATCCATCTCTCCTTTTAATCTCAACCATCCATTTATTTTATGGAATATTTAAATCTTTTTTAAATAATCCATAGGGTAAGAAATAAATAATAATATTTATTTTAAGCATGTGTATTAAATTCCAATAAATCCAATTTATTAGTTAAATTCCTTTTCATCCAATTTAAAGGAATTAATATCCCAAGAAAGGAAAGATCCGATTAAATCTAATTTAATCGTCCCATCTCTCTCCAAATATTTAATTCTAAAATAAATACGTTATGTGTGCGGATTGTGTGTGACTCTTTAGGTTCACCTTCAGCTAGACTTGGTCGAATTCCCAAAATCCGTCCGTTACCATGGGTGGCCATCTAGCAACGGTCTATGGAACTAGAGACTAGGTGAATATGCGTGGGGGTGAACCTTTAGGCTCTACAGTACATTTATCCTTCTGCCTACAGTCTCACCACTTAGGGTCTAGGGCATGGAAACGTAGGAACCCATTTTGGACCTAAGTGTCGGCTTGTCCTACACACGTCGCAGGGAATCCCTCCCTTCTGTTCAGTTACTATGGCCACAGATTCAAGGACAAGACTCAGAGCATAGTGAGATGCTACTGTCAGCGCTCTGACAGGAGACAAATCCTTTCTTGGAATCTACTGTCACGTTGCACATCATGACTGCACTAGATATGGCTTATGACCACTCAGTAACTATGACTTGGTAATCTCTCACCATACTTAAGATACAGACACGGTGTGAGGTGAACTCAGCAGTTCCTCAAGTCCAAGGATTAACCTGTACCGTTGGAACCGAGAACTCAAGTCATACCTATCTGACCCTACTCAAGGTTCTCCGTAAGACGGTTCCCGCGAGTCACCTCAATCAGCTGCTCTTTAGCCAGCTGACCCACTAACACTGCATAGACGACCCTCGTGACCCGTCGATGAAACACGACAGCAGATGCTTAGTGCAAGTCTCAAGTGGATTCTCGATACCCATTTCTCGAGATTTCTTGACTTGAAGATTTTCAGACTGATTTGGCAAAACTGATTTCATGAACCTACCTCCAAGCTTAGTTCCAGTTCCTGAAATGTGATCTCAGTCTGTGGGCTTTGTTTGTGCAGTGAACAGTTATAAAGTAGTAAAGTGAACACAGATAAAGTATGAGAGAGATGAACATCACTGTCTCATTCATCAAGGTTTATTAAAACTCTGAAATTGTTCAGACATAGGTTACAATTCGCTCAATAAAATTGGCTTCATGGTCACCTATTCTAACAATCTCCCACTTGACCTTTAAAGCCAATGACCTATATGTCTAATTCCCATCTTCTCAAGATGTTGCGTGTGAGCATTCTGTGACATAGGCTATGTCAGCAGATCTATTGTGTTGTCTGCTGAGCTGACTTGGTCCATGCGGACGTCACCTCTTCTCACCATTTCCCTCAGAAGGTGGTAGTGTCTAAGAAAGTGCTTGGATCGATGATGGGATCTTGGTTCCTTTACTTGCGCTATGGCTCCGTTGTTATCGCAGAAGATAACTACGGGTTCCGCAATGCTAGACACCACACCCAACTCTTGGATGTAGTTTCACATCCAAACCGCTTCTTTGGCAACTTCTGAAGCTGCTATATATTCGGCCTTAGTGGTGGAATCAGCTGTGGTTGCTTGCTTGGAACTTTTCCATGCTACCACACCTCCATTGAGCCTGAATACATAACCTGACTGAGACTTGGCATCATAGTCATCTGTTCCGCGACCAGCTCTCCGTTGCCATAGACCAAGAACATTTCCTTAGTCCTCCTCAGGTACTTAAGGATACTTTTGAGTGCTTTCCAATATGCCTCTCCTGCACAAGACTGATATATGCTCGTTACACTTAAGGCGTAAGCGATGTCAGGTCTCGTGTAGTGGACGACATATTGGATGCTTCCTACGATAGAAGCATAGGGGATGCCTTTCATCCTCAGACGTTCCTCATCAGTCTTAGGAGACTATTTCTTGGACAACTTGATCCCATGCCTCATGGGAAAGAAACCTCGTTTGGAGTTGTCCATGCAAAATCTCTTTAGGATTTTCTCCATATACGAGTTTTGGGTCAGTCCCAACATTCTTCAAGATCTGTCCCTGACGATCTGGATGCCAAGAATGTAGGAGGCTTCACCCAAGTCCTTCTTGGAAAACTGAGTGGATAGCCATGCTTTTGTGTTAGCCAACACTCTAACATCATTACCTATGAGTAGAATGTCATCCACATAAAGCACTAGGAACACTATGGAGCTCCCTTTGACTTTCTTGTATACACAAGGGTCAGATTTGTTCTTAATGAAATCATAACCCCGTATAACTTTATCAAAGCGAATGTTCCAGCTTCGGGATGCTTGTTTGAGGCCATAGATGGACTTCTAGAGACGACATACTTTTTGCTCTTCTCCGGCGACTGTGAATCCCTCTGGCTGATCCATATAGATCTCTTCCTCAACGAAACCATTGAAGAAAGCCATTTTTACGTCCATCTGCCATATTCATAGTCATACCATGCTGCTATGGCAAGCAGGATCCGAATGGACTTAGCGATGGCTACCGGCGAATAGGTACCTCAAAGTCGACCCCGGGTCGTTAAGTGTACCCTTTTGCCACTAGCCTAGCCTTGAAGGTTGTAACTTCTCCATCAATGCCAAGTTTGCACTTATAGACCCATTACAACCAACTGGCTTAACGCCTTTGGGTAGGTGTACAAGTGTCCAGACTTGGTTCCATTCATGGAGTCCATTTCGGTTTTCATGGCCTCAAGCTATCTTCCTGAGTCGATGTCCGACATCGGCTCCCCGTAAGTCTTGGGATCCTTATCCAATTGACTGGTCGTGCTTAGAAAGCCATACCTCACGGGAGGGCGGGTCTCTTTCGCTGACCTACGGAGAACGGGAACGTCAGTGGTGACTGTGGGCGTTGACATAACAGGAGCTGGCGGTTCAGGTACCGGGGCTGGCTCTTCCTGAGGTCATTCCTCATGCCTGGCATGCTAAACTTTTCGAGGTTGCTCAGTCTTCTGGGTATTTAACCTGAAACCTCTGAGTGAGGTATCCGCGGCTACTGGTGATGATTGATTTGCCTCATTTGACTCCTCAAGGATCAGTTCATCAGGTTGGAAACCTTCGGGAAACCCTTGTTCCAAGAATACTGCATTCCTTGAAACGAACACCTTTTGTTCCAAGGGGTCATAGAAATAATAACCCGCGGTTTCTTTAGGGTATCCAACGAACCTGCACAAAACTAGACTTTGATTCTAGCTTGTCTCTCACTAGCTTCTTGACGTATGCAGGGCTACCCCACACTTTCAAGTAGTTGTAGGACGCAGGTTTGCCGTGCCGTATCTCATATGGTGTTTGGGTCAATGTACTGGTTAGCGCCAAGTTCAATAACTTGGCCGCGGTTTCCAATGCCTAGCCCCAAAAAGACAAGGGCAGTTTGGTAAAACTCATCATGGATCGGACCATGTCTAACAAGGTTCGATTCCTCCTTTCAGGGATCCCATTTAACTGTGGTGTCCCGGGAGGTGTCCATTCAGAGATTATACCGCTTTCTTTAAGATAATTAAGGAACTCAGTACTAAGGTATTCCCCGCCTCGGTCTGACCGTAGGACTTTAATTTTGCAGCGGGTTTGGTTCTCAACTTCAAGTCTGAATTCTTTAAACCTCTCAAAAGCTTCAGACTTGTACCTCATCAGGTATATATAACCATACCGCGAATGATCATCGGTGAAGGTTATGAAGTAGGAGAACCCACCTCAGGCTTGCGTCCTTAGTGGCCACATACGTCTGTATGAACCAAGTCCAATAGATTTGTGGCAAGCCTGCTTTGTCCTACTAAAGACTTCTTGGTCATTTTCCCTCTGAGAAAGGATTCACAAGTTGGTAGTTTACTCAAGTCCCCAACCTCTAGGTTTCTTTGAGTCTACCAATTTCTTTATCCTATCTTGGGAGATATGACCTAGCCTTGCATGCCACAGTTGTGCGTTCCAGTTATTATCTATTTTATGTTTGTGTTGAGTGTTTAGAACGAAATTCGTTTGTTGTACCAAGCAGATGACTAATTCCACCCTTCATCAAATAAAAGCAATTTTTATTGATTGTAAACTCATAACCACTATTGTCTAACAATGGAATGGAAATGATGCTTCTAATCATGCTAGGTACATAATAAACTTGCTCTAATTCTATACTAATACGATCACTAACTACTAAGGTGGCGGATCCTATTGCTTCTGCCGAGATGGCCTTGCCATTTCCAAGCTTTAGGATCATTTCTCCGCTACTCAGTTTTTTGCTTCTTTTCAGCACCTGCAAATCATTGCAAATGTGAGCTCCACAGTTGGCATCTAATACCCAAGAGGCAGTGTTAGTAACCATAATAACCTCAATCACAAAAATACCTTGCTTGGAGAGGAGCTTGGGGCAATCCTCTTCCAATGCCCTTTCTCACGGCAATGAATACATATGTCATTTGCCCTTGACTGTTGCTTTGAGTCAACCTTCCTTTTTCCTTTGCCTTTCCCCACTTTGGCGATGGGAACACTCTTAGTGTTGGTAGCTGCTTTGACGGCTTTTCCCTTTCCCTTCTTCCTTTTCCAACGTCTGGCACCCTTGCCTTTCATCTTGGAAGTCGAAACATCTCCAAACAACACCAATGGCACAGACTTTTTGGTCGTTACCTCGTATTGCACCAACATATTAATTAACTCATGGATACTCTTATCAAGAGCATTCATGTTGTAGTTAACAATGAATTGGTCGAAGGAGGGTGGGAGTGACTGAAGGATCACATCAATGTATATCTCGTTCTCGAGCCCTGCTTTGAGGTCTTCGAGCTTTTCCACGAAGGTAAGCATCTTCACCTCATGTTCTTGTATAGAGGACCCTTCGGTCATTTTTGTTCCAAAGAACGCCTTCGTTGCGACATACCTAGTATGCTGGTCCGGGACTGCATAGCAATCCTTCAGGCGAGCCATAATGGAAGGGACATCGTCTAGCCTTTCATACTGCTTCTGAATCTCATTCGTCATAGAGGCAAGTATGATGCTATGGACTCTCCGGTTATCCTTATGCCAAGTCTCGAACGTCTCACGTTCTTCTGGAGTGGATCCTTCCGGCAAGGTCCTAGGAAACGGTTCATCCATGACATAGCCTTGGTTCTGGTAATCGAGGACTATCCTTAGATTGCGCAACCAGTCGATGTAATTGGTTCCATTAAACTTGTTTGTCTCAAGTACGGTTGATAATGGGTTCTTAGACATTTTAAATCTACATTTAAAGAACAGAACTACAATCAGCAGAATGAAATCGAAAGTTTTAATAAAATTAAACGCTTGGACTTTAGTCATTTATTACTCCCACTATTGATACGAAAACACGACACTCTCAAACGTTGTTTTCGGGAAATTCTTTTTCTAGTGGGCTTGGGATCCACAACGATCTCCCCCATACCCCGCTTTTACGATTCGCATGGGAAACAACCTGTGGGAGGTATACCATACCATTCTCGTTCCACGAGTTCCCAAGATAACTCCCTCACCCTTTTACGTGATCCCGAGGACTCCAAGCGAATCACGTTATTCGGGTATTAGACTCGACCCAATCAACCGGTTCATAGACTCACTGCTACCTCCACGACTCGTGAGACAGGTAACAACAGTGTACTCCTCGTTCATGACAAAGTGCAGCTTCTTTTGAGTACGATAGTCGTGCCATGACTCGTGAGACCGCGCTATCGACTGAAACTAGCTTCCTCACTTTGCCATGGATGGAAGGCATGGACGAACTCCTAGAGTCCAAGTCCATTTATGAAGGGTCTAATATTCAACTTGGTCTAACCAAGTGAGAGTTCTAATGACCCCACACATACATACATACATAATGCATTATAAAAGGTTTGCATGCCATAGCAATAGTACGATAAATAAACCATTCATTCACCATAAGAGCCACATGCAAAATTAAAGCCTAGCACGCCCCTGTTGGATGATTACAAGCCCGAATCCTATGCGACCCACTGAGCCCGCAATGGATCTATGGTCAATCTAAGGTTGGTCCTATACTATTACATTTAATAATAGCAACCTGACAACAGGCTGATAGGCCTTGGTCTCTTTCTCCTTCGGGTCTCCATGGAATGCCTTGGATTCTTCATTCTGGGCTCTCCATCTGGGCCATCCTTCATCTCCACCATGAAAATAAAATAATTCCTCACTACTATACTACTCTCATCACAAAATTAAAAAGAAACCCCAGCGGAATCCCGGGGGGAGTACAATTGGACGGACATAGAATGCCTTATTATTCCAAGGCAACTAGAAGAGAGGAGGAGAAATTAAAAGAGGCACACAAGCCCAACATAAATTTAAACCGTACATGCGGTCTAGGGCTTGTGATCATCCGTTCTCAATCAATGCACATAATTGCATGATATTCAATCATATAAACACATGTACATAATCCATGATATCCAATCACATTATCCATAAAAGAAATGAGAGAATGAGCCATGCATGTAAACTTGGCATAATATTGGTAATCCCTTTCTTGTTTAGGAAAATCTTTCCTCATTATTTGAAATTATGTAAAATATTGAGATTCTAAATCTAATGAAATGACTTTCCAAATAATGTCTTCAAGAAAACATGTAAAATAAATAAAATAATTTTTCAGAAAATATTCCAAAAATTAAAGAACAAGAAAAACACAAAAACTGGCGAAGGGCCGCCGGCCCCGGCGCCGCCCGTCAGCGCAGGCGGGCCAGCAGGCCTAGCCTGCCGCCTGTGTGCGCAGGGCACGCCTGGCCGGGCGCGCGCGCTGGCGCGTTGGCAGGGCAGCCGTGCACAGGCATCTTTGCCTATGCGCATCACCCTGTCGTGCCGCCTGCGCGTACGCGCACACGCACATTGGGTGCGCACGCGCAGGCTCCGCTGCCTGCTTGCGTGCGCGCCTGGCGGCGCTGCCTATCAGCGCAGCCTGCCTAGGTGCTTAGGCTCCCTTGCCTGCATGCACGCGTACCCGACCACGCATCTGCCAGCGTGACCAGCAGCACGCGTAACGACCGTAAGCCCGTGCACACAGGCTCCCTTGCCTGCGCGCGGGCGGTCAACCGTCAGCTGCCGCGTGATGCGTTTTTCATCCCGTCTTATTTTTCTGCACCGTTTTCCAAGAAATCAAGAAATACCAAATCACCAAGAACTCATACATGATAAACGACATGATTGATAAAATAAAAATCAAGAAACACGTAGATCATGCTATACATGTTTTTCATGCTTTAAACACACGTAAAACCCTAGGCCTATACACCGAACATGGCTCTGGTACCACTAAAAGACTATGATAGGCGTGTGCATCGTCCCGGGAGGAGTGTAAATGCGGAAACGCGGTAATATAAAATTGCAAGAATTAAACGTAAATATTCAACGGGTGTTCCCTTGAATCCCCCAGGCATTCGGTGTATCTCATGAACAAAACAAAGAACGTAAAAGTCATGGATGCCATAGGGTTGTAAAGAACGAAACATCAAAATGAAAACCTACCCGGTTGTCGTTTTGTCTTCGAGCCGCTACTTGCCTTGTTCCAAGTTTTGTTCCAAGATCTCGTATTGAGACCCTCTAAATCGTACACGCAATCCGCCCACGTATCATGATCCTCATGCTAGCAAAAAATCAAGTGTATGTGTAAATTTTCATCATCTTTTCACAAGTGAAAGGCTAGAGATATATATAGAGGAGGAATCCATTCCTCTTCAAACTCCAACTTTTGGAAGACTATTTTTGACTAGGAATTTGACCTAGTCAAAGTAGCACTTTGATTTGGTCAAACCAATCCTACCCATCCACCTCTCCTTTTAATCTCAACTATCCATTTATTTTATGGAATATTTAAATCTTATTCAAATAATCCATAGGGCAAGAAATAAATAATAATATTTATTTTAAACCCGTGTATTAAATTCCAATAAATCTAATTTATTAGTTAAATTCCTTTTCATCCAATTTAAAGGAATTAATATCCCAAGAAAAGAAAGATCCGATTAAATCTAATTTAATCGTCCCATCTCTCTCCAAATATTTAATTCTAAATTAAATACGTTATGTGTGCGGATTGTGTGTGACTCTTTAGGTTCACCTTCAGCTAGACTTGGTCGAATTCCCAGAATCCGCCCGTTACCATAGGTGGCCGTCTAGCAACAGTCCATGGCACTAGAGACTAGATGAATATGCGTGAGGGTGAACGTTTAGGCTCTACAGTACATTTATCTTTCTGCCTACGGTCTCACCACTTAGGGTCTAGGGCACGGAAACGTAGGTACCCATTTTGGACTTAAGTGTCAGCTTGTCCTACACTAAATGTCGCAGGGAATCCCTCCCTTCTGTTCAGTTACTGTGGCCACAGATTCAGGGACAAGACTCAGAGTATAGTGAGATGCTATTGCCAGCGCTTTGACAGGAGACAGATCCTTTCTTGGAATCTACTGTCACGTTGCACATCATGACTGCACTAGATATGGCTTATGACTACTCAGTAACTATGACTTGGTAATCTCTCACCATACCTAAGATACAGACACGGTGTACGGGTAAACTCAGTAGTTCCTCAAGTCCAAGGATTAACCTGTACCGTTTGAACCGGGAACTCAAGTCATACCTATTTGACCTTACTCAAGGTCCTCCGTAAGACGATTTCCGCGAGTCACCTCAGTCAGCTGCTCCTTAGCCAGCTGACCCACTAACACTGCATAGACGACCCTCGTCACCCATCGATGAAACACGACAGCAGATGCTTAGTGCAAGTCTCAAGTGGATTCTCGATACCCATTTCCCAAGATTCCTTGACTTGGAGATTTTCAGACTGATTCAGCGAAATTGATTTCATGAACCCACCTCCAAGCGTAGCTCCAATTCCCAAAATGTGATATCAGTCTGTGGCTTTGTTTGTGCATTGAACAGTTATAAAGCAGTAAAGTGAACACATACAAAGTATGAGCCAGATGAACATCACTTTCTCATTCATCAAGGTTTATTAAAACTCTGAAATTGTTCAGACATAGGTTACAATTCACTCAATAAAATTTGGGTTCATGGTCACCTATTCTAACATCAAGGACTTTGGCGAGACATAGGCTTGCCAAACCATGGCACCATGGTGCGTGACTCCTAGCAAAATGCCACGTTTCTCACGTTGGCAATTTCTGAGTCCACGTCTATACGTGCTAAGGTAATTTGGTGAAACTTCGATCAGCTTCCGTCCGACGAGGCTCGATTGCTCCCTTTTATCAGAGATCGTCATACTTTGCCTTTACGGGAAGCTTTTCATTGAGAATTCCATTCGCAACTGGATGCTCAAGAACTCCTACTAAATACATGGCCTTTTCGATCCTATCGAAATACGTTTAATTTTGTGATCATTTTCGGTTCACCACCTCAAGTTTAGTTCCCAAACCTCCTATGGGACCTTTAGACTTCTGAACCCCCTCATGGTCTTGTGTATTCAGTAACCTATAGTTGTCTTACTAGATCCCATCTAATAGACTATTTGGCAAGCCTACTTTGTCCAACAAAGTGCTATCGGACTTTTTCTTCTTCAAAAAAGACTTGTAAATTCAGTCAATTTGAATCGTCTATTTCTAGATTCATCGAACTTTCCATTTTACTTATCTTTAATAAGAGAAAAACGTCCTAGCTGTTGCGGATGCCAAACCTGTAAGTTAGTCTTGATTAATCTATTTTGATCATTTGAATTTTGAGTATTCATAAACCTTTTATGGGATGGTGTTCTAGGAATTTACGTGTAAACACTAGCAAACATGAATTAATATTCAATAATTTTGTTGATCAAATATGTATGAAATATAACCTTTGTCCAACAAAGAGACATACTTTTGATTATGCTAGGTTACGTAATTCCTATAAACTATCATAACATGATCACGATTATAGGCCTAACAAGTCCTAGTCCTTTTCAGCAATGGCCTTGCCATATGTTGAATCCTAGAACTGTTCTTGGCTTTTTAATCCTTATCACTTTCTGCAAACCACCCGCAGATTCGTGAAAAGAACGATATCTAATACCAAACAGAGTAAAGTGATCATATCAATACTCAATATCAAATTTCACCTTCGTTTGAGAGGGGTTTAGGACACTCCCTTTTTCAATGGCCCTTTTATGACAGTAAATGCATACGTTCTTAGAAATCTATGAACTTGACTGTTGAACCATTTTGCTCTTTCCTTTACCTCCACCTTGTGGTGTTAAAGGAACTGCACTCGAAGTGCTTAACAATTGATGTCACCTTAGCCCTCTTCCTCTATTGGCGTCTGGCGCCCTTGCCTTTCGTTATAGAGGTTGAAGCCTCTCCTACTAGTACCGATAGCATAGATTTTACAATCATTGTCTTGTACTAGACCAACATAATTATCAACCTATGAAAATCTCTTTCAAGTTCATTCATGTTGATAATAAATGGTTCGTAGGAGGAAGCAAGAGACTGAAGGACCATGCCAATGTACGTCTCTATTTCAAGACCAACGTGGAGGTCTTTTGAGCTTCTCCACTAGGGATTGCATCAACAGACGTCCCTTCCGTCATTTTAGCTCCAAAAATGCCTTCGATGCATTATATCTTACATGCTGGTCCGGGACCGCATAGACATTATGCAAACGAAGCATAATTAAGCCAACATCATTCATGCTAGTCGTACTTCTTTTAGATATCGTTTATCATCGAGGCTACTATAACTCCGTGGACTTGCTGGTGGTCGTCCTTCAACTTTTGAATGCCAAGCGTTACTTTAGTTGTCAACCCCTCCGGCAAGGGTTGAGGAACGTCCTCAACCGGCATGTGAATTAAGGTTCTGGAAATCTAAGACCATCTTAAGATTTCACAGCTAATTCGTGTAGTTTGTTCCATTAATTAGCCTCTTAGTAATGCATTTGGTGGATACTTAGACATTCACAATATACAAAGCAGAAAATAGAAAGCAAAATGAAGTAATATTAAATTTAAGTTAAGACATGGTATTTAGTCCTTAACCTTTTCCATTATTCCTGCGAAAGCCCATCACTCTCAAACGGGGGGTTTCGGGAAACAGATTCCTAGTGGGCTTGGGATCCAAAAATGAAATTCTCCATACCAGCTGTTACGATTCGCATGAAAAATAGCCTTGTTAGAGGTATTCCATACCATTCTCGTCCTACGAGATTCCCAAGACGTTTTGCCTCACCTTTTTATGTGATCTCTGTTAGCTTCGTATAAGCACCGAGACGTTAAACGCATCAGAAATTAAAATTTTAATTAGAAAACTATATTATAATTAGCGATCAAATTGCCCGTCTCGTTGCTATTACAATGTGGATCCCATGCATAAAAGGATGTCAATTGATTAGTTAAGAGAAACCAACCTTTCTTGCTCACCGGTTGATGTTGGTTACTTGAACTTTCTCAAGAACGACCTTACCTTAAAAATGGTGGAACGTCAAAACGAAATCGCTTTTAATTGTTGGTCACGGTAGGAACACAAGTGTTTTCCCTCTAAAGCTAGTCCACACCACCTATGATGGAATCACCCTCAAACCTATGCTAGTAGATATTGGAGGATTAAGGTAGATCAACTATTCATCTATGGAGAAATCAAGGGAATTCTTCTCTTCTGGAGATGAGCAATGAACATAAGACCAATGCTAAAGTGAAGCTAGAATTTCTAACTTTGGAGGAGAGAAAGTCTAAGAGCTAGAGAGCAAAAGGAAAGCAAGAGTTTTTGTATCTTTGTATGTAGAAATATGGTATGTAAATCTCTTGCCTTCTACCCCCTTTTATAGGCATTTCCTTTACTAGATACAATGAATGTAGACAAGTTCTTTTGTCTTGCTCTTAGATAACACTTGTCTTCTTCATAGACAAGTTGTAGCATGACTCATCTTTTCTCCTTTTACACTTGTCTTCTTTATAGACAAGCTTTAGCATGACTCATCTTTTCACCTTTTACACTTGTGTTCTTTATAGACAAGCTTTAGCATGACTCATCTTTTCTCCTTTTACACTTGTCTTCTTTATAGACAAGCTTTAGCATGACTCATATTTTTTTATTCAAAACAAGTCATGTCTATGTTCAATGAATCTTGTCTTGTAGGCTTGGGCTAAGGTCTTGGGCTTTATTTAATTCTCAATTGGACTAAATCCAATTTTATTTTATTCCCAACTAATTATTTAGCCCATGATATTTAATTCTTTAATTAAATATATGCTCAAATCAATTAATCTAATTAATTGATTTTCAAGCTCAAATAGATTAATCATAATTAATCTATCACAAGTCTTACTTAATCAAATTAATGCTTGTGAATTTAGACTCCAAAATAAATAATCATATTATTTAATATTCCCATGAAATGATTTCATAAATCATTTCAATCAATTAATTTAACTCCTCAAATTAATTGATTTATTCTCCATAATTAATTCTATAAATTAATTCCAATAATATCATCATGGGTTTGTATGTGACCTTTTAGGTTCAATACTCAGCTAGACTTGGGCTTGTATCATATATACAATTTCATTAGCAATTTACTTGCATTAGATTAATTAGATCTTATCATAATTAATCACCTCAATTAACTGCTTAATTGGAGGGTACCCGTCACAATGGGGGCCATCTAGCAATGGTCAATGGCACTAGAGAATAGGTGAATTATTGCGTGAACCTGTGAGCTACGCGTACCATCACTACAAAAAAAAAGCGCTGATTGGGACAGTAACAGGAACGGTTTTTTTTAATATTTGGAACGGTACGTACTTCATTTTAACATTTTGGACTGGTATTAGGAACGGTTGAGGAACGGGAGGTCATCCGTGGCAATAAGAGGCGATCCTAATTATAAGGAACGGGAACCAAGTTACCGTTCCTATCTGGGAACGGTGGTTGGCACTACTATGTTCTACCGTTCCTACTTACCTTTATACGTATAAATTTGATTTTATTGCATTTGGAACACCTTATAAACATTAGAAACGGTAATATCGAAAACAAATCTCGGTTTTAGGAACGGTGGTTAGAACTCTGTTTGGAACAGTCCGTTTCTGTTGTAGATAGAATTTGGCATGGGGTCTGGAATACATGTAGGAACGGTACGTTGTAGAGATTAGGATCGGTAGCTGGAATACATTTTGTCGCGACACGTAGGAACGGTCTTTGCACTCAACCTTTGGAATAAAGTTTTGGACCGGTGTTTGGTATTGTCTTTAGAACAAAAGATTTACCACGAAAGGATTGATTTTGGAATAGAATTAGGCACGGTAGGTACAGTATTTAGGAACGGTTAACATGTATAATGGGAATGGTTTTTGCATCGGCCGTGGGAACGGTGAGTCTTTTTAAAAAGTCAAAAATAGGAACGGTACAGTGCGAATATGTTGCGTCTAAAGTACCGTTCCTAATTAATGATTTTTTTTAATTAATAGTTTTTATCATTTAAATTAATAATAATATTTTTGATTATATAAATAATATTTAAATATGAAAAAATGCATAATTTAAAAAAAAATTATATTAAATACGAATATTATCCGATTTGATTACAAAAAAAAAAAATACATAATGTACTATTCGTCCCCATCGGACTCGTCAATGTCTGGCATGGTGGGGTCTCTAGGATGCCGTGATGGGTCTGCATGTCCTTGACCATGCACATCAGGTCCGCCATCATCTCCTCGAGGCGGCCCAACCGACCCTGCATGTTTGACGGAGGCGCGGGCGCTGGCGCTGGCGCTGGCGGAGGCGGTGGCGATGGCGAGGTAACGGCCTGGCTGAGCGACAGGGCCTTAGAACCAAGACCAAATACCCGGCCCTTGTTCTTGCCCCCGACGCAACTCAGCCACATCTGCTGCTCGGTCTGCTCTGGGTTGGCGTTCCGGTTCGCCTTGTTCTTCTCGCACTCCTTCTGGAACTCCGGGGAAGCCCAGTACAGGAGGAGCTGCCGCCACACCTCGTTCCCCATCCATAGAGGCTTATGGAGCGACTGTCTGGCGAGGACGAACTTTTTCCTCAAGAACTTCCCCACCCAGACATGGAAGATCTTGAACATTGACTCGTTGTCGGTGTCCCACCAGTACGTCATCTGTATTAAAAAAATATATTAAATTATTATTTAACTTAGATTGTTAAAATATTTTTAAAAAAAAATTAATTCATGTTACCTTCAAGCTCTCGAACCAAAAATGCTGGTGCTCTAGCGGCACCTGGCGCAAACAGCCCCAAGGGTGGGGACAGTGTCCTCGCACGGTCGCGTACATGCGCTCGTGGATCTTCCGATCAGCACTGAAATTATAAAATAATTAGTATAAACATAAAGATATTAATTTAAATTACAAAAAAAAATTAAAAACATAAATTGTACCTCGCATCGGCGAGTGTGATGTACTGGCGCGCGGATGGTGGTGGGAGTGGTGGGGTCGGTGGGGGTGGTGGTGGTGGGGCAGCCCATGGACGGGCCGGATCGACCGCCGGTGCAGTAGTGGATGGTCCGGGCTCCTGATCCGGTGCAGCAGTAGACGCACCGAGCTGCTGATCCGGCGTAGGTGGTGCGGGTGCCTGCTTTGCCGGTGGTGATGGTGGTCGGAAAGCTGCTTCCCCATCCTGGGAAGCAACACCGGGAGGCTGTATAGCCGGTTCGCCGCGACCGCGGCCACGACCACGACCATGGCCACGGCCACCTCCTCGGGGTGGAAAATCCCGACAAGACATTATCTAAAAAAAAACACATAAGTATCAATTTATTTCAATAATGAAGATTTTCTAATGTATTTAATATATATGCAAATAAATTCTACAACTGTACATATTTATACTAAATACCATAATTTTACCCTAAAATCCTAATTCCTTCAAATTATCATATTTTTAATTATTGAATTTATTGAAAAATTAAAATTTCCAGATATTATAAAAATAAAAATTCCAGATTTTTAAAAAATTAAAAATTTCAGATTTTATAAAAAATAAAAAATCCAGATTTTGAAAAAATACAATTCCAGATTTTTAATATTTTAAATTTCCAGATTTTAAAAAATTAAAAATTCCAGATTTTGAAAAAATTAAAAATTCCAGATTTTGAAAAAAATAAAAAATCCAGATTTTGAAAAAATTAACAATTCCAGATTTTTAAATTATTAAAAATTCCAGATTTTAAAAAAAAATTAAATTCCAGATTTGTATTCTTTTAAAAATTCCAAATTTTAAATATTTTAAATTTCCAGATTATTAAAAAGACCAAAATGCCAGATTTTAAATATTTTGAATTTTCAGATTTTTAATATATTAAAAATTCCAGAATTTTGAAAAATTAAAAAATTCCAGATTTTTAAAATATTAAAAATTCCAGATTTTGGAAAAATTAAAAATTCCAGATTTTTTAAAAAAATTAAATTCCAGATTTGTAATATTTTAAAAATTCTAAATTTTAAATATTTTAAATTTCCAGATTATTAAAAAAATAAAATGCCAGATTTTTAAAATGTTCAAATTTCCAGAAAATTCAAAATTTTAAAATATTCAAATTTCCAGATTTATAAAAATTCAGATTTTTAAAAATTTCCAAATTTCCATATTTTTCGAATTTTCAGATTTACAAAAATATACCCAAATTACAGAAATAATATCCTATATTCCTAAGTTGTTATTTACATATATTCAATCAAATTAAAGAAATAATAGCATATATTTACAGAAAATTTACAGAAATTTCCTGAAAATTACAACATAATATCAGTGATTACAACATAAATTACAGAAATTACAGAAATTACAGAATATTACAACACAAATTACAGAAATATTACAACATAAGTTACAGAAATTACAGAAATTACAGAATATAACAAAAATTACAACATAAATTACAACATAATTACAGAAATATTACAACATGTTGCAGAAATTACAACAATTTTACAGAAATTACAACATATTGCAGAAATTACAGAAATTTCATAAATATTTCAGAAATTTCAGAAATATTACAGAAATTACATGCATTTTCAGAAAAAATAAAAAATAAAAAAGAGAAATAAAAGTAGGGTTTCCTTGTTACGACGACGGTGGCTTGGTGGTGGTGTCGGCCTCGAACGGTGGTGGTGGTGGTGGCCTCGGTAGGTGGTGGTGGCCTCGGTAGGTGGTGGTGGTGGTGGCCTCGAGCGGGAAATGGGGAAGAGGGAGGGGGAGAAATGGGGAAGAGGGAGAGGCAGAAATGGGGAAAAATCGGACAAGGGGTTTACTTATATTAGAATTTAGGAACGGTAGAATTTTATGCGTACCGTTCCTAAGGCAGGTCCTAAATAGAAAAACGATGTTGTTTTGTTTTTAAAACGACGATGTTTTATTACATATTAGTTATAATTAAACTTACTAGGAACGGTCGCGTAATATGCCCAGTGGTACAGGTACCGTTCCTATAATTGAAAACGACGCCGTTTTTTTACCTGTACACATTTACCGTTCCTATTTCTACACTTCACCGTTCCTATATATATTACAATATTTTTGCTATTTTCTTAGATAATAAATATAAAATACAGAAAAATACGTTTCGAACACTTATTTTATTAAATAAATGTATAGAATTGGATGTTTAAAGATTTAAAAAATCTATAATAATTTCAAAAAAATAGACACACGTTCACAATATGAACTATTTTTGTATATTTATGTTTGTTAGTATTTCACAGATGTAACTAGGATCCTATATTGTTGTACTGCACGGCATAATCAGACCGTCAAAATTTCAATCAGACCGTTAGATATGATATAACACACAAAAGAATACATTATATGTCGTTTTGAAATATTTAGGTGTGCGGATCTCGAGTTATCGTATCTGGTCAGTATTCATCGTACAAAAAACAGATGCATCCTTAGATCCAGGTTACTGATTGGAAATCCGACCGTTGGACATTAATTCATATCCATAACCTTGTACGTGTTAAAAAAATGGTGTCGATCCGACTGACGGATGTTGAGATATCGGACAAATTGGAAGGAGTTGTACAACTAGGAACGGTAAACTAATAGAAGAAGTGTTCCCATTACCGTTCCTATTATAAAAGAACGATGTCGTTTTTATGCACTCACATATTCACCGTTCCTATTACACTCTGGAACGGTTTTTTGTAGTATTACCGTTCCAGTAGTTGAATTTCCCACCAATTTTTCATTGGGCGCCAAAACGAAATATTGGGCTACATTTAGGAACGGTCTTAGGGTTTCACCTACCGTTCCTAATTCAAATTTCCCTCATTTTTTTTAATTAGCTGCCAAATTTAAAGTATTGTACCTCAAATAGGAACGGTCGTGTATGTATTGGTACCGTTCCTAATTCAAATTTCCCTCATTTTTTTTGGATTAGCCGCCATAATTTGAAATATTGTACCTCAACTACGAACGGTAAACATATAATTGGACCGTTCCTAATTCAAATTTCCTCATTTTTTTTAATTAGCCGCCATATTTAAAATATTGTGCCTCAAATAGGAACGGTGGTTATATATTTGAAATATTGTACCTCAAATAACGGTCCTGTTAAATTTGACCGTTGAGTCGATTCAAAATACATCTATCAAATACAATTTTAATAATAACATGTGATAAAAAATTATAGAAATTTTTGAATTGGAAAATTCAAAAAGTCTCTTCATCAGACTCAGCCTCGTCAAAGCTATCTTCATCTTCATCTTCGGATTCAGTGTCTGGCGAGCGCGATGGCCCTGCTCATGATCAACGACCAATTGTATTCCCGTTGGGTCATGCAGTTCAAATGTTTGGTTATCTATTACAACATCTGGATTAGGTACGACTTCATCCATCTGATAGGCGACCTCGGTCCATCGCGAGTCATCGATAACTCTTCGAGCCTTGATTTTGCAAACAACTTTCCAGTCGACTTTGTCCTTCTTCATGCTCGGGTAATCCGCGTAGTATACTTGTACTGCTTGTTGTGCCAGTATGAATGGTTCATTCTTTTGGTAGAGCTTTTTGAAGTTGACATCAACGACGTGATAACGAGGGTGTATCTTCATGCCTCTAACCGGATCGACCCAACGACAATTAAACAGCACAATGTGCATGTTCGGAATTAGTGGGTAATCTAGCTGAATTATCTCTTCCAAAATTCCATAGAAGTCAGAATCCGTGTCTGTATATGATGAGCTTTTGACACAAATACCACAATTCATTGTTGACTTCCCGACATTGTGACGTTCAGTGTGGAAATTGAAGCCATTGACGAAGTAACACTTATGGTCGACGTCGTAGCCTTCTGGTTCACTCAACGGTTGTTCGACAGCAACACTAAATACATCGACACGGGTTCGGATCTGTTCTCCAGTCAGCCTCGGACGTGCAACCTTCCTCTCCATTCGGTTTTTTAGTGAAGGCTTTCTTGTTCCTGCGATAAGGATGACTCGGTGGTAGGAATTGCCTATGGCAGTCAAAATAGTATGCCTTCCGACCGTGCTGTAAATAGAATGCCCGTGTGTCCTCCATACAAACTGGACACCCCATAACACCGGCGGTACTCCATCCAGACACCATACCATAAGCAGGAAGGTCGTTCACTGTCCACATCAATGCGGCATGCATCATGAATGCCTGGTTTGTCGCAGTATCGTGCGTACGTACACCCACATGCCATAAATTCTGCAACTCCTCGATCAACGACTCCAAGTAGACATCGATAAGACGTTTGGGATTCGGTGGGCCAGGGATCACCATCGTTAGGAACATATACTCAGACTTCATGCACATTCCCGGTGGGAGATTGTACAGTGTAAGTATCACGGGCCAACATGAGTAAGTTTTACCATACTGACCGTGCAGTGCAAATCCATCCGTGCACAACCCAAGTCTAACATTCCTCAGTTCAGCTGCAAAATTAGGATACGTCCGGTCAAAATGCTTCCAAGCCTCTGCATCCGACGGATGACACATGGATCCTTCCTCCGTCTGATGGCTCGCATGCCAAGTCATATGCTCTGCTGTGACCTCCGACGCATACAACCTCTGCAGCCGAGGGGTAATCGGTTGATACCTAAGAATTGCATACGGGGACTTCTTGCGTTTAGGATTTTTATCCCTGGTGGGCTTGTACCTAGCGTCTCCACAGAACTTGCAATATTCCAAATCAATATCGTCCTTCCAGTACAACATGCAACCGTTTTTTGCAAGCATCAATCTTCTGAACTGGTAAACCCAATTCTCTTATCAATTTCTTCGTATTGTAATAATCAGCGGGGAAAGTGTGATCGCGGGGCATTACAGTATCAGCCCACTGGCAGATACGATCATATGTATGCTCGGAAAAACCCCCTTCGGCCTTGATATTCACCAAAGAGGCAATTGACGCCAACTGAAAGGTGGTGCAGCCATTCCACAAAGGTTGGTCCGTAGCATGAACTACATCAAAAAAGTGGTCTGACAAGCCAGACACATAATCATAGGGCCCCGAATCGTAATATGAACTAGGACCCACATCAGATGGACAATACCGAGTACCATTATCAGTCGGTCCCTCCTGGTTGTACGAAGACCAGAATGACGGCCCGGCGGCATCGAATACCATCATCTGTGCCCATCCATCTGAGCCGCATCACCCCAATGCGAACTACCCTCCTCCTGAATGGGTGGCATTTGCTGATGCTGCACAGGGGCGCTGTCATTGCTTCAAAGTATTCCTGCACCCTCTCCTGACCATGCGAAGTCCAATTGTAATACTCTGGCATAAACCCTTTCATACATAAATCAAAATTTACCTCGTCTGGTGTTTTGAACCGTTCGTTTTTGCACTTCCGGCAGGGACACTTAATCTTGTCCCCGTCCATATATGCACGCTGAGATTGGGCCCATTCTAAAAATGTTGTAACACCATCCTCAAACTCCGGCATCACACCCAGGACATCTCGATCATACATCCATTTCCTCAACTGTCTTAACATGGTTGGTCCTACGTATAATTCACAACAATAATTAAATGATGAGAGTAAATATATATATATATGCAAAAATAACAGAATTTTGCATACTTACCTAAGCAAAATACCTATCGATATCAATGCAAAATTCGCGCTCGGTAAATGATATGTTCGATTTTTCGTATAAAGAATCAAGGGGGGAGTTACAAATACAAAATGAGTTGGAGAGTAAGTATAAGAACAATGACAAAGCAGGGGGACATATATATAGAAAATATTAGAACGGTCATTGGAGTACTATTTGGAACACAAAACTAGCCGTTAAAATATAGCCGTTGTTTCAGCTTAAGGAACGGTCTCAGGAAAGGTATCAGGAACGGTAAAGTTACCGTTGTAATATAGCCGTTAAAGCATATTAGGAACGGTAGCAGGCACAACAAATCCTTACCGTTCCTACTTGGATTACATTTTGGACCGGTCCTTGTAACACAGATTCACTTACTTTATACCCGTAATTTGGAACGGTAATTGCATCACATTTTTTCCCATGGCGTAAAAGGGCCTCTTGTAGGACTACATGTTGGAACGGTGGCCCTACCGGTCCAACATTTACACGGTCTTTGGAACACAGTCAGTAACAGTACGCTTTCCCGGTCCTCCCAACCGTTCCAAATCTCACACATGTGTTCCAAATTGAGGTCCAAAATATATATGGTCCCCTTTAAGAACGGTCTTAGGTGTACAAATTGGCACCCGACTGTTGGCACTCCAATAGGAACGGTCCCGCCGTTCCTATTAATTTGTGTTTCTATTACACCGATCCTGACGTCATCAACGGTTTACCGTTCCACAACAGTTCCTATGATCGTTCCTACGTGGAACAGTAACAGGAACGGTCGAGCCTTACCGTTCCTGTTACCGCATTTTTTTGTAGTGCATGCAGATACGGCCCCTCCGCTACTAACCTCCCGATCAAAGTCTAGGGCATGGAATTAGTTACCGGTTCCCATTATCGACTTTGATGTCTATGTATCAACTTTTCAAGTTATGCTTCCAATTTATCAATATAGGAAAAATTCTTTCTCCTATTTGATCAACAACCATGGCCATGGGCTTGGAGGAACGCATAATATAGAGAACATAGGAGGTTCGTTATCATCTCATGATAAGTAACAGATCCTATCTTGGAACTCACCATCCTCCATGCATGCTTCAACTATGTCTGAAACATGACCGTATAGTGATCCAAGATGAAACCTGAGACCACATTGTACATGATCAAGTCATAGTCGTCCTATGCACAAGGTTACTATGGAACCTCAAGTCTAAGGACTAGTTAGTGCACTATCGTAGCCTAGGAGTTCTAGTCATACCGATCATGCCATATAAGACTTACATATGACAATTCCTGTGAGTCAATTCAGTAAACTTGATAACTCTTTATCAAGCACCCACTAAAGTGCGGAGACATCATACGTCTCTGTCTATGAAACTCGACATTCATCATATGAACGCATCACTTAGTGCAAGTCTTCAAGGAATGGCCGATGCCTTGTCTAGACCGATTCATCCACTTGGAATATTTTAGATTAAACCATAGAGGTTGGTTTCATGGTCGCTATCATATGCGTGAGTCAACCCCGAAGAATAATTTATCTAAGGGCTTCAACCAAATGCTCATATAAATATAATGTTAAAAGCATATGATGAAGATGGCCACAGAACATTTCTTAAATTAACATATTATTGAAAAAGATCGTATAGAATAGTTTACAAGAGCAATCAATTGGCTTGACGGTCACCTATTGATGCGTTCATATGATGAATGTCGAGTTTCATAGACAGAGACGTATAACATCTACACACTTTAGTGGGTGCTTGATAAAGAGTTCTCAAGTTCACTGAATTGACTCGCAGGAGTTGTCATATGGAAGCCCTATATGGCATGATTGGTATGACTAGAACTCCTAGGCTACGATAGTGCACTAACTAGTCCTTAGACTTGAGGTTCCACAGTAACCTTGTGCATAGGACGGCTATGACTTGATCATGTCCACTATGGTCTCAGGATTCATCCTGGATCATTATACGATCATGTTTCATACATAGTTGAAGCATGCATGGAGGTTGGTGAGTTCCAAGATAGGATCTGTTACTTATCATTAGATGATAATGAACCTCCTATGTTCTCTACATTATGCGTTCCTCGAAGCCCATGGCCATGGCTGTTGATCAAATAGGAGAAAGGGTTTTTCCTATATTGATAAACTAGAAGCATAACCTAAAGAGTTGATACATAGACATCAAAGTCGATAATGGAAATCGGTAACTAACTCCATGCCCTAGACTTTGATCGGGAGGTTAGTAACGGAGGGACCGTATCTGCATGGTACGCGTAGCTCACAGGTTCACGCAATAATTCACCCATTCTCTAGTGTCATGGACCATTGCTAGATGGCCACCCATGGTGACGAGTACCCTCCAATTAAGGAAGTAACTGAGGGTGATTAATTATGATAAGATCTAATTAATTTAATACAAGTAAATTGCTAATGAAATTGTATACATGATACAAGCCCAAGTCTAGCTGAGTGGTGAACCTAAAGTGTCACACACAAATCCATGATGGAATTCTTGGAAATAATTAATTGGATTAATTATGGAGAATATGAAGAAGCAAAGTTCAATTTGTCTTCTTATGAGGAAGCAAAGTTGGACTTGTCTTATTCAAGAAGCAAAGTTCAATTTGTCTTCTTATAAAGAAGCAAAGTTGGAATTATCTTCTTGAAGAAGCAAAGTTGGATTTGTCTTCTTGAAAACGAATAATCAAAGTTGGATTTGTCTTCTTAAAAATGAAGAAGCAAAGTTGGATTTGTCTTCTTGAAAAACGAAGAAGCAAAGTCGAACTTCTCTTCTTAATATGACAAAACAAGTTTGTCATTTTATAAGAAAGAAGAAGCAAAGTTGAATTTCTCTTCTTAATGTGACAAAACAAGTTTGTCATATTGTAAGAAGAAGAATCAAACTTGTCTTCCTCTTTGCAAGATGAAGAAGCTAAGTTGAACTCTCTTCTTAATATGACAAAACAAGTTTTTCATATTGTAAGAAGAAGAATCAAACTTGTCTTCCTCTTTGCAAGAAGAAGAAGACAAGTTGAACTTGGTTTCTTCAATGGAAGGTCTATAAATAGAGACCTTTGTTGCCATTCAAGAACAACTCTTTGCTTTCTTATTTCTTGCTATATTGCTCTTGCTCTCTCGTCCCATTTCTAAAGAGAAACAAGTTCTCTTGTCTTCTCCGTTGATCAATCGTTGATCAACCGTAATCCTCTAACGCCTACTAGCATAGGGTTAAAGGAGATTCTGTCATAGGTTGTCTGGACTAACTTTAGAGGGAAGACACTTGTGTTCCTACCGTGGACAATCAACGAAAACGGTTATGTTGTAACGTTCCACCATTTTGTAAGGTAAGAAGCCGTTCTTGAGACGTTGAAGTCGTCAACATCAACCGGAGTGCTAAAAGGTTGTTTTCTCTTAACTATACAATCGACATTCTTTTATGCATGAGATCAACATCGTTATAGGAACGAGACGGGCGATTTGATCGCTAATTATAATATTTTTGTAATTAAACTTTTAGTTTCCGCTGCGTTTAGCGTCTCGGGGCTTATACGAAGCTAACAGTGGTATCAGAGCCCGGTCATGCAAGTCAATTGAATTTATTTTGGTTTGATGTGATTTAATCGGATTAAATTGCTTAACGATTTAATTTTATGTGTTAATCTCTTGATGTGTTGAATTTAATTCTTGGGCATATTTCAATTGTTGAAATTTGATTCTATTGTGTTTCACCTTCCGCCTACATGGCCGAATTTATCTTCCGCCTACATGGTCGGATTCTTCCGCCTACATGGCCGGATTTATTTTCCGCCTACATGGTCGGATTTAATAATGATTTTTGTATATTCTCAACTCAGTTTTTATTTGAGGATAATAATAATAAAAATATGTACATATATATATATATATTATTTTCCTAATTTATATGTGGATATAAATTGAGAAAGAAAATTGGTTTTTCACTTTCATTTTGATTAGAAAAATTCGACATATTCTCCTAATATGATTAGGACATTTCTTGGAAAGTCTAAGTTAATTTGACATTATGAATCAAGTGCCCATGAATTAAATTCAATTTCATCATATGAATAACATCATGTGATTTAACATAAGAAATTAAATTCTTTTGTTTTATTGGATCTAAATATACATACATGATATTATTTGCATATATGATATGTGATATCTTTATTTAATATATGTATGGGATGACTACAGGCTCATGATCATCCAACTAGGGCATGCTAGGTTTTATTTCTTGTATATATGTGTAAATGCTTTGCTTGATACCTACACTTTACATTGTATATGATAAACAAGCAAACAAGAATAAAATATCGGAAGCGTAAATAAATGGTTTAAACGCTCACTTGGACTGTCCAAGTTAAAATATTAAGCCCGTGATGGATAAAATCAAATTGGATTTGATAATTCAGACCTTCCATCCATAGTGACAAAATATGAGATGCTATCAGCTTTCAATTCGTTGTCTCACGAGTCGTGGAATGATTTGGAAGTAGTGAAAAGTTGTATTATCACTATAAACAAGTTGATTACCTGCTATCACTCTATCTCACAAGTCGTGGAGGATGATAGTGGGAGGTCTTTTGGTCGATGGATTGGGCTTAACATGGAGTAACATAATTCACTTGGAGTCCTTGGGATTATGTGAAAAATGAGGTAAAACACCTTGGGGGTCTCATAAGATGAGAATGGTGAAAGTCACCTCCCATAGAATTATTTTCATGCGAATCGTAACAGCGGGGTATGAAATTCGTTCTATGGACCTCAAGCCCACTAGGAAAAATATTTCCCGAAAATCCATATGGGGTTTATGGAATTTTGAAGAAATAGTGGGAGCAATTTATGATTAAAAACCATATTGTGAATTTAATTAACATTGATTGAAAGAATGCTAAAATCTCCATTGTTTCTTCTTTTCTTTCTTGTAGACCGAAAATGTCTAAAAGTCCACTTGCTACCATATTTGAGACAAACAAACTTATTGGAACCAACTATGCTGACTGGCTTAGGAATCTCAAAATTATTTTGGATTCTGGAAAACGCTCTTATGTGTTGGAATCTCGTCCTCCGACTGAGCTTCCCGAAGATTCAACTGATGAAGAAACGTGTGACGTTCCAACGTTGGATCGATGATGACCTTCAGGCCCGTTGCCTTATGTTGGCATCTATGAGCAATGAACTGCAAAAGCAACATGAACACCTTAAGCATGCATCTGAGATCTTTGTACGCTTACAAGAGTTGTTTGCGGTACAAGAGCGGCATATAAGATATGCAACATCCAAGGAGTTCTATTGGGCAAAGATGACTGAAGGGTTGTCTGTTCATGACCACGGCGTCAAGATGCTTTCTCTCATTGAGAAGTTAGAATCTCTGAACGCAGGCATGAATAATGACTCCTACATAGATGTGATCTTAGAGTCATTACCGCCGTCTTTTGATCAATTTGTTGTTAATTACAATATGAACTGTCTTGAGAAGACTGTTCCTGAATTGATCAATATGCTTATGCAATATGAGGCTACTATAAAGAAGCCTACAACAGTAATGCTAGCAATCCCATCCACATCTTCGTCCATGACCAAAAGGGTCAAGAAATGGAGGAGAAATGGAAAGGGAAGGAAGAAAAGCAATAAGGACAGCCGAGGGAAGGGCAAAGGGAAGAAGATAATTAAGGCCAATCCAACAAATGATAAGTGTCATCAATGTCACGAAAAAGGCCATTGGAAGAGGAATTGCAAGAAGTTTCTTGCAATAGTCCAAGGTATTTTCGTTGTTGAAATTAACATGGTTGCTAATAATGCTTCTTGGGTATTAGATACCAGTTGTGGAGCTCATATTTGCAATGATTTGCAGGTAATGAGAAGAAGCAAAAAGTTAAGTGATGGGGATGTGATCCTCAGGCTTGGAGACGGCAAGCAGGTTGCTGCTGAAGCCGTTGGAACTGTTCACTTAGCTATTAGCAAGGATGTTAGGATAGTACTTAATAGTTTTTATTATGTACCAAGTATGATAAGAAACATTGTATTTATACCTACTCTTGATGAAGAGGGGTATGAATTTTGTATATCAAAACAATGTTTCTACTTAATGAGGAATGGTTCTTCTGTTTTACTTGGCACTTTAATAAATGGTTTATATACTATTCAACAACATAATATGATTATGAACGTTCAACATAAATGAAAATTGGATGATCAAGAAAATGCACAAACATGGCACGCTAGATTGGGTCACATTTCCAAGGATAGGATGAAGAGGTTGCTTGACTCCAAAAATCTAGAAATAGAGAACTTAGATGCTCTTTCAACTTGTGAATCTTGTCTCAAGGGAAAAATGACCAAAATACCATTTATTGGACAAAATAGTCGTGCCATTGCACTATTGGATTTAATCCACACAAATGTTTGTGGACCTTTAAGTATTCCAGCTAGAGGAGGATTTTCTTACTTCATAACCTTTACCATGATCACTCACAGTTTGGTTATGTGTACTTAATGAAGTACAAGTCTGAAGCATTTGAAATATTCAAAGAATTCAAACTTGAAGTAGAAAATCAAACTGGACGAAAAATTAAGACCATTCGATCTGATCGTGGTGGTGAATACTTAAGTGGTGAATTCTTGAATTACTTAAAAGAGAATGGGATTCTCTCTTAGTGGACTCCTCTTGTCACGCCACAACTTAATGTCGTGGCTGAAAGGAGGAACCGAACTTTATTGGACATAGTTCATTCCATGATGAGTTACTACATTACCTCTTTCTTTTTGGGGCTATGCATTAGAAACGACGGCCAAGTTATTAAATATAGTGCCATCTAAGGCTGTACCCAAAACACCATATGAAATATGGCATTGCAAACCACCTTTTTATAAGTATTTGAGAATATGGGGATGTCCCGCATATGTCAAAAGACTAGTGGGAGATAAGTTGGATATGAGATCTATCTTATGTAGTTTTGTTGGATATCCGAAAGAAACTGCAGGATACTACTTCTATGATCCCTCGGAACAAAACATGTTTGTTTCGAGAAATGCAGTATTCTTGAAAAAGGGTTTTCCTTCGGATACTAAAAACAAAGAGGTGCAACTCGAAGAGTCGAGTGATGTATCACCTATGGCAGAAATGACACCCATACTGCCTCACAATGAACCTTTTGATTTTACACATCCTCTGAGAAAGTCGGCTAGAGTCTCTAAACAGCCTGAAAGATATGGTATGCTAGCCTTGACTGGTCAATTGGATAATGATCCAAAGACGTTCGAAGAGGCGATGTCTGACGTTGATTCGGGTAGATGGCTTCAGGCCATGAGATCCGAAATGGACTTCATGAACTCCGACAAGGTATGGACCTTGGTGGACCCACATAAGGGAGCTAGGCCCGTTGGGTGCAAATGGGTCTACAAGTGAAAGCTTGGAGCCGATGGAGAGGTATCGACCTTTAAGGCCCGATTGGTAGCGAAAGGCTACACTCAAAGGCCTGGTGTGGACTTTGAGGAGACCTATTCGTGCGTCGCTATGGCCAAGTCCATAAGGATCATACTTTCCATTGCTGCGTATTATGACTATGAGATATGGCAAATGGATGTGAAAACTCCATTCTTAATGGATTCATTGAGGACGAAATCTATATGGATCAGCCACAAGGTCTTACATCCAAAGGAGAAGAGCAAAAAAGTTTGCAAACTCCAAAGGTCCATTTATGGGCTCAAACAGGCGTCCCAAAGTTGGAACATTCGTTTTGATGGGGTTATAAAATGTTATGACTTCATCAAGAACGAATATGATCCCTGTGTATATAAAATGGTTAGTGGGAGCTCTATTCTGTTCCTTGTGCTTTATGTGGATGATATTTTACTCATACTCATCAGGAATGATGTTAAAATGTTAGGTGAAACTAAAGCATGGTTATCTACTCAATTCTCCATGAAAGGCTTAGGTGAAGCTTCCTATATTCTTGGGATAAGAATCTATAAAGATATATCTAAAAGAATGTTAGGAATGACCCAAGTCACTTACATTGATAAAGTCTTGAAAAGGTTCAAGATGGATAAATCAAAAAGAGGTTTTTTTCCCATGAGGCATGGAATTAAACTCTCCAAGACTCAGTTTTCGTAAACTGATGACGAAGTTAAGAAAATGTCAGAAATTCCCTATGCTTATGTTGTTGACAGCATATAATATGTTGTTCAATGTACGAGGCCTGATATAGCTTATGCTCTAAGTGTTACGAGTCGTTATCAGGCATGTGCCGATCATGATCACTGGACTGCTATAAAAAGTACTTGAGAAGAACTAGGAATTTATTTTTGGTGTACGGTGATGGAGAATTGATATTGGAAGGGTATACTGATGCCAGCTTCCCATCAGATGTGGATGACGCTAAGTCTCAATTTGGATATGTATTCTGGTTGAATGGAGGAGCTGTTACTTGGAAAAGTTCCAAGCAAGATACGACAGCGGATTCCACAACGAAAGCCGAATACATTGCAGCTTCTGAAGCTGCAAAGGAGACTGTTTAGATGAAAAACTACATCTAAGAGTTGGGTGTGGTGCCTAGATTGCCAAACCTGCAGTTATACTTTGTGATACAACGGGCCTATTGCACAAGCAAAGGAGCCAAGACTTCATCACAAAGCCAAATACATAATTAGCCGCTACCATCTAATCAGAGAGATGGTAGGAAGAGGTGACGTACGTGTGGACCGCGTTGCATCAACGGAGAACATAGCAGACCTGCTTACAAAGCCAATATAACAAATTACTCATTCTCAACATCTTGAGAAGATGGGATTAAAGAACATGGGTAATTGGCTTTAGGTTAAGTGGGAGATTGTTAGAATAGGTGACCATCAAGCTAATTGATTGACTCTTTGTAAATTATTCTATATGATCTTTTTCAATAATATGTCAATTTAAGAAATGTTCTTTGGCCATATTCATCATATGCTTTAAACATTATATTTATATGAGCATTTGGTTTAAGCTCTTAGATCAATTACGCTACGGGGTTGGCTCGCGCATATGATGGTGACCATGAAACCAACCCTATGATTTGACCTAAAATATTTCCAGTCGATGAATCGGTCGAGACAGGGCATCGACCATTCCTTAAAGACTTTCACTAAGTGATGTGTTCATATGATGAATGTCGAGTTTCATAGACAGAGATGTATGACGTCTGCACACTTTAGTGGGTGCTTGATAAAGAGTTATCAAGTTCACTGAATTGACTCCCAGGAGTTGTCATATGGAAGCCCTATATGGCATGATCGGTATGACTAGAACTCCTAGGCTACATAGTGCACTAACTAGTCCTTGGACTTGAGGTTCCACAGTAACCTTGTGCATAGGACGACTATGACTTGATCATGTCCACTGTGGTCTTAGGATTCATCCTGGATCATTATACTATCATGTTTCATACATAGTTGAAGCATGCATGGAGGTTGGTGAGTTCCAAGATAGGATTTGCTACTTATCATGAGATGATAACGAACCTCCTATGTTCTCTACATTATGCGTTCCTCGAAGCCCATGGCCATGGCTGTTGATCAAATAGGAGAAAGGATTTTTCCTATATTCATAAACTGGAAGCATAACTTGAAGAGTTGATACATAGACATCAAAGTCGATAATGGGAACCGGTAACTAATTTCATGCCCTAGACTTTGATCGGGAGGTTAGTAACGGAGGGACCGTATCTGCATGGTACGCGTAGCTCACAGGTTCACGCAATAACTCACCTATTCTCTAGTGCCATGGACCATTGCTAGATGGCCACCCATGGTGACGGGTACCCTCCAATTAAGGAGTTAATTGAGGGTGATTAATTATGATAATATCTAATTAATCTAATGCAAGTAAATTGCTAATGAAATTGTATATGTGATACAAGCCCAAGTCTAGCTGTGTGGTGAACCTAAAGGGTCACACACAAATCCATGATGGAATTCTTAAAAATAAGTAATTGGATTAATTATGGAGAAAAAGAATCAAACTTGTCTTCCTCTTTGCAAGATGAAGAAGCTAAGTTGAACTCTCTTCTTAATATGACAAAACAAGTTTGTCATATTATAAGAAGAAGAATCAAACTTGTCTTCCTCTTTGCAAGAAGAAGAAGACAAGTTGAACTTGGCTTCTTCAATGGAAGGTATATAAATAGAGACCTTGGTTGCCATTCAAGAACAACTCTTTGCTTTCTTATTTCTTGCTCTCTTGCTCTTGCTCTCTCATCCCTTTTCTAAAGAGAAACAAGTTCTCTTGTCTTCTCCGTTGATCAATCGTTGATCTACCGTAATCCTCTAACGCCTACTAGCATAGGGTTAAAGGAGATTTTGTCATAGGTGGTGTGGACTAACTTTAGAGGGAAGACACTTGTGTTCCTACCGTGGACAATCAACGAAAATGGTTCCGTTGTAACGTTCCACCATTTTGTAAGGTACCTAGGCACCTATGCTTCAAACTTGAAATAGTTTTAACTCTATGATTGACGTAGGAACTGCTTTTCCCACTCAATTAAATGCTATGGCCATCGACTTTTAATGTCTAAACTATCTCAGAGCGCATAGGAGATCTCGTTGTCATAATCTTTGATGGGGAACAGATCCTATCTTGGAATCCACCATCCTCTCTACGTAGTCTGACTGCACTAAACAAGGCTTATGATGGCAATGTCATATGACACGATTACCTCTCGCTATTTCCAAGATACAGCCTTCGTATGTGAGCGACTGTCGTGATTCCTCAAGTCCGAGGACTAATCTTGTACTATTGGAACTGGGAATACGAGTCATACCGACCAAGCCTGTGTGGCTTCCATATGACGATTCCCACGAGTCACCTCAGTCAGTCGACTCCTTTGTTAACCAACCCACTAATATTGCTCAAACATCTAACGTCTGTCACCGATGAAATACGGTACTCATCTAATGAATGCAGTCCTTAGTGCAAGTCTCTATAGGACCCTCGATGCCCAATCTCGAGGTCCTCAACTTGGAGTGTTTCAGACCTATCTACATAAGTTGGTTCCATGACCGCCAACCTATGCGCGGTCCAACTTCTTGGATTCATATGTCCCGTCTGTGGGCGTTTGTTGTGACATCGGAAGAACGTTCAATGCAAGCAGTAAGCACCACAAACTCATCATGGCCAATGATGAATCCTTACTACATTCATCAACATAATATTACTCGTTCAAAGATTGACGAATGGTTCTCAGAACAGCCAACCATATTGACTTTCTCGTTACCTATTCTAACCTGTATGGCTTCAGATATGCTATTGACATCGAGAAAAAGACATGTTCTTATAAAAGATGGAACCTAACAGGTATTTCTTATATCCATGGCCCATGGGGTATGTGCTATTGTAAGGTCTGGGAAGAACCCGGAGACATATGTTCATGAGTATTATTCTAGTGAAATGTTCATGAAGGCATATGAGTACTTCATAAATCCTATGAGAGGTCCTCGACATTGCCGACGGATAGGGAAGGCAACTGTTAATGAACCTGACATAATTAGACTACCTAGTAGACCTAAAAGAGCAAGGAAAAGATAAGTCAATGAACACATTCCTTCTGCCGAAGGTCCAAAAAAGCTAAAAAAAAAAATCAAGACAAGTTGAAAAACAGAACAAAATGTCTCTGGCTTGCAAGGTTTGTGGCAAAGATGGGCAAAATGTACTCACATGCCCTCTAAAAGAACAAGGTACTAAAGACAACATATCACCAATCGTTCATGTGCCTATAGTAAGTTGTCCTAGCGATAATACATTCTCAACAAAAAATATTGGTACGATTCTTGATCAAACAAAGCAGCCACCGAGAAAGAAGAAGTTCACGTGCAGTGTATGTCTACAAGAAGGCCATAGGAGAAACAAATTTGATGCACCAACAACAAAAATTTGGAAAAATCTTGATTCGAATGCTCCGAACCACCCCTACACACAAGAAGAAATAGAGATATATATGTGCCAATACAAAACTTGTAAGTAATTTTTTACTTTTTACGTGTCAGTGCAAATGCTTAATAATTTTTAGTTTACTTGTATCGGATTTATTTTAGGTAATTCCAAGTTTGCAGAGTACAATTGCTGGATAGGCTCAACAAAAACTACTACTAGCGTTGGTGGATCAATTAGTGTTGACTTCATTAAGTAAGGTAAACAGTACGTTACGTTAAAATTCTTGCAAAGTGTTGCGAGACATTAACTTGTGAAGAAAAAAAGAGAAACTAACAAAGCCAGGAAGAGTACATGATATTAAAATATTTAAATATCTTTGTCGGCATTGATGACGAATTAATGTTGATTTTCTAATGCAAAATATATTATAGTAATTAGTACATGATGTGATATCAGTATAATGACATTTGAAACTTTTTTTTTTTTGCAAGGATTTTATATTTCATTTCGTTGAGAATTGCAATGACATTTATTTTATTTTATACATAGTCTCGTGATTTTTTAAATTTGTTGTACTGGTTTCAAATAAGATTATAAGACTTTATGTAAATATTTTATGGAAGAATAATAGGAACTTGACTGTTTTCAGTTTTACCCTTTTAAATAGAATATTCCATCCTTTATAATTTAAATCCCGTTAAATTTAATAATCATAAACTTTAATGAGATAAATTTAAGAAATGACAGGCTGCTAAAATATATTTAAAAGATAATGAATTAAAGTGAAACAAAAACAAAAAATGGAGACTAATATCAAGATTTGGCCAAAAAAAACTATTACATAAAAAGATCAAATAACTGATTGTGTTTTAGGTCAAGAAGAGATTCATCGTCAAACAGGTTTCCCAACGTTCCACTCTGAATTCCACCGCAACCATAGCACTTCATCCTCGCTATTTTTGATTCCAAAAGACTAAAACCTCTAATTACCACTAGATCCACAAAATTCCATCAATTGATTGTAATTTTTTTGATCATGCTGGAAATGGATTCCCTCGTGAATGAATTCGTAATCAAGCTCAAGAAATGGTAAGGTTTTTCAGCAGAAGTATCAATTTCGTAAATTATGTCGAACTATTAGCTCGTTTCATTCGTACTTCATTCGTGTTGGGTATCGATCTCCAGCACTAGCCCAGGAATTACATGGAATTTCAATCGAAATTGAGTTACAGAAAATCCTAATTACAAAGCTAAACAGCAGTAATTTGAATATCAGTAATAATAATTCAACAAGGCTCAGAAAGCCAAATTCGGAGATCGAGACCCTAAGCCACAAAGGCTGCAACCCAAATCACTGGTTACTTGGAATACTCTCGGCCACACAGGCTTCAGACCACCAAGATCTACGAACCGACCAATGCCACAAGGCAAGGATCAGTCACCGGCCACAAAGGCACACAAGGCCACAAAGGCACAACCACAAATACAACAATACAACATTCTCCACCTTGGATCGAATCCGAAAGGTGTCAGATCATGGTTACTCATCATCACCTATCTCCAGGGCCCTTGATCACAGTTCCTGCAAGAAGAAAACACAAGAACAAGGTTCTATGCTAATTTAAGAATGCTCATGCAGTTATGAAATTTTTCCCGAGTGAGGCACTTTGTTCCCATATCTGCAGGGTTCTCATTAGTGCTGATTTTTGTCAAGGTTGATTATCTACTTATTAACAATGTCCTTTATGAAATGATACCTAACATCAATACGCTTAGTTCTATCATGAAACACAGGATTTTTACAGAGTTGAATACTGGACTGAGTATCTGAGAAAACAGTTAATTTTTGTTTGAGAAAACCAATTTCTTTAAGGAGTCCTTCAAGCCAGATAGCTTCTTTAAAAGCTTCGGTAGTGGCAATGTATTTAGCCTTGGTAGTGGATAATGCAACAATATTCTGAAGTTGTGATTTCCAACTAATGCATGCACCACAAAAGGTAAAGATGTAAGAAGTAGTGGACTTACGACTATCCCTATCGTTAGCATAGTTTGAATCAACATATCCTACTAATCTAGCACCATCCATGCACTTAGAGAATTTAATACCAGAATCCAGAGAACCATTTAAGTACCTAAGAAGCCATTTCAGAGCCTCCCAATGAGTAGTACCTGGGTTTGACATATACCTACTCAAACAACTCACAGTGTATGCAATGTCTGGTCTGGTACTTACCATGAGATACATGACAGACCCTATTGCATTAGAGTATGGAACATCTTTCATTCGAGACTTCTCTGAGTCGGTCTTAGGAGACTGATCTTTACATAATTGGAAATGAGCAGCCAGAGGAATGGAAGTGGGTTTAGCCCCTTTCATAGAAAATTTTTCGAGCACATTTATCACATAAGACTTTTGATTCAAAAGAATAGTAGAAGATTTTCTATCTCTATTAATGCTCATGCCCAAAATTTTCTTTGCGTCACCAAGGTCTTTCATTTTAAAAGTTTTGCATAAATCACTTTGATGTTTGATAACCATGCTTTTCTTAGGACTAGCAATGAGCATGTCATCTACATAGAGAACAAGAAATATAGGAGCACTTTCTTCATACTTGAAATACAAACATGCATCATAGGAAATTTTGTGAAAAAGCAATAATTTCATGAAGGAATCAAATTTCTTATTCCATTGTATGGGAGATTGTTTGAGACCATAAAGAGACTTTTTCAGAAGACAGGCATGCTCAGAATTTTTCTTGTCAACAAAACCATGGGGTTGTTTCATGAAAATCTTTTCTTCCAAGTCACCATGCAAAAAGGATGTTTTAACATCCATTTGTTTTAGTTCCCAATCAAATTGAGCAACTAGAGCAAGTATAATGCGCACAGTGGTGTATTTTACTACAGGAGAAAAAATTTTAGTGTAATCGATTCCCTCTTTCTAAGTAAAACCCTTGGCAACTAATCTGGCTTTGAAACGTGTTGCCTCAGTTTCTTGTTTTATTTTAAAGACCCATTTGCAGTCCACAATGGATGCATCTTTTGGTCTGGGAATAAGAACCCATGTTTTGTTGTCATGCAATGATTTAATTTCTTCTTTTATAACAGCTATCCATAACTTAGAATCAGGAGATTTTACAGTTTCATCATAAGTAGTGGGTTCAAAATTTCCTGAGTTTAGAACTAAATTTCATAAGTAGTTGGTGTCCTCAGGAATTTCATTAATCAGGGGTGGGTTTTCTACTGTGTTTTCTTCTCCTAGTGAACTGTCCCTAGAAGGTTCCTCCACCTGATTCAAGGTGGTCTCTAGGTTATAGTTTTCAGGATCTCTAGGAGTTTTGTTTAAGCAAGGTAATTCAGATTCATTAAAGACTACATCTCTACTAATTTTCACTTTAAAACCTGGTTGATCCCTTACCCACAGTCCGTACCCTTTAACCCCATCTGGATAGCCAATGAAAACGCACTTTTGAGATCTAGGATCTAATTTATCACCAGTAGATAAAGCAAATGCAGAACAACCAAAAGTGGGAAGATTAGACAGATCAATATTAGCATTTATCCATAGGCATTCAGGAACTTTACCAAGTAGAGGCACAGAGGATGATCTGTTAATCAAATATGCAGATGTCAATAAAGCTTCTCCGCATAATGTTTTTGGTAATCCAGAACTAACCAACAGGCATCTCACTTTGTTAAGTAGTGTCATGTTCATTCGTTTTGCTACCCCATTCTGTTGAGGAGTGTATGGAGTAGTTATGTGTCTCTTGATGCCAAATTTTTCACATAATTCAGAAAACTGTTGGTTGCAAAACTCCAGACCATTGTCTGTCCTTAATGCACAGTTTCTTTTCTGTTTGGTTTTCAACCAAAGTTTTCCAAATACAAAATTTTTCAAAAACCTCAGATTTTTGTTTCATCAGAAAAACAAAAACTTTTCTTGAATAGTTATCAATGATAGACAAAAAATATTTGTTCCCATCATAAGTCTCAAAACTAGAAGGTCCCCATACATCAGCATGTACATAATCCAAGATGCAAGAGGATGATATGGATTTAGGGGAGGGGGAAGATGGAAAATGCACCTTATGTTGTTTTCCATGTATACATTCATCACAGAATTTCATATCATCAGGTTTGTCTTTCAGCAGACCATTTTTGTATAACAATTCAAGCCCTTTATGACTGACATGACCAAGTCTTTTGTGCCAAAGATCTGTTTTGCATGAGTTCAACACAGGTGCATCAAAAAAACTCATATTTTACAGTGCAGACATACAAGTTCCTTTTTCGTTCGGCTTTAAAAAGAATAAGGGAACCCTTTTGGATTTTCATTACCCCTTTACCCCATTTTCCTTCAAGCCCTTCTTCTTCAAGAGCAGAGCAGGAAATCAAATTATGAGCTAAATCAGGAACATGTCTCACATTTTTTAGTGTCAGTTTAAAACCATTTTCAAAGACCAGGCATACATTTTCAAAACCATGCACATCACATATTTTTTCATTTGCTATAGAAACAGACCCACATTTTTCAGATTTATAATCTGTCAGAATTTCTCTAAAGGGGGTCATGTGAAAAGTGCATCCGGAATCAATGAGCCAGTCATTCGTATGCAGAGATGATTTTGCAGAATTAACATCACAAATCATATACACTTCATTAGAACTTTCCTCGGCCATATTTGCATATTCGTTAGACTCGTTTTTCTTTGGCTTTTTACAGTCTTTAATGAAGTGCCCCTTCTCTCCACAATTATAACACTTCTTATCCTTTTTGTCATTGCTATCATTCTTCTTAGGCTTGTATTTACCCCTGCTCTTACTCCTACTCTTGCTGTGTTTCCTAAACTTATGATCAGAGTTCCTGTTTTTATTTCTGCCTCAAACAAAATTGACTTCATTTTGAGGTTGACTAGGTGCATTGGTTTTTAAATCCATTTCCTTGCTTTTGAGACCGCTAATAACAGTTTCCAAATTAACATTATCCCTTCCATATTTTATAGCAGCCTTAACATCTCCATAAGATTCAGGTATGGCATTTAAAAGCACAATAGACGTATAATCATCAATGTTTTTGTCACTAGTCAGTTTAATATCTTGAATCAACTTTGTGAACTCATCAACATTTTCATCAATGCTTCTGGATAAATCAAGTTTATATCTAAAAAACTTTTCCAATAAAAACAGTTTACTAGGTAACAATGTTTCAGTGTAAAGTTCTTCTAATTTATCCCACAACCCTTTAGCAGAGTCTTGTTTCCCAACTTTTCTAATCACGGAGTCAGATAAGTTCAGGATAATAGAAGAATATGCATACTCATCGTTTTCAAGCCTTTTATCATCAGAAACATTTTCAGCATATCTACCATCAATGGCTTTAAACACTTTTTGCTGAATCAGAATACCTTTCATTTTTTGTTGCCAAATAGAGAAATTAGTCTTACCATTAAAAGGTTCCAAGTTATAGATAGCCATTTAACACAGAGTATATCAAGACAGTAAGAGATGATATCAAGTGTAGAGCAAGGAGTAACACTTAAACAGATATCAAAGCAATAAAGGGAACTCAACCAATTCCTCAGTCCAGATACCCGATGGCCTCCAAAGCCTGGCCAGGAGAGGAGATTGGCGAGGATGGTCTTGGTCTTAATGCGGAATATAAAAAACGAGAGTAGAGGGTAGAGTTTACTATTCTTCAAGGGAACCTGGATATTGAACCCAGGCTCTGATACCACTGTTGGATATCGATCTCCAGCACTAGCCCATGAATTACACGGAATTTCAATCGAAATTGAGTTACAGAAAATCCTAATTACAAAACTAAACAGCAGTAATTAGAATAGCAGTAATAATAACTCAACAAGGCTTAGAAAGCCAGATCCGGAGATCGAGACCCTAAGCCACAAAGGCTGCAACCCAAATCACTGGTTGCTTGGAATACTCTCGGCCACACAGGCTTTAGACCACCAAGATCTACGAACCGACCAATGCCACAAGGCAAGGATCAGTCACCGGCCACAAAGGCACACAAGGCCACAAAGGCACAACCACAAAGGTTTTAGGATGCTACAGAAGCTGTACCACGAAGGTATTACAGAATGAATGGAGGTGAAGTGTTTTAGGGTGGAAGAAGGAGAACAGAAGATCGGAATGTTCAGTGTATTTCAGCACAAAGCCTCCAGAAGGTTTATATAGTGATCAGACTCCATAACTCCTGGAGGAGCCGATTAGGTGAGGGAGATGGCGGTTGAGAGAACAGAGGCCATAGGAAAATGAAGGGGTGACTTTGGGAATCAGATTAGGGTTGTGGGGAAGGAGAAAGGTTTAAAAGTCAGCAGATGACTTTTAAACAGGGCCGAGTCGAATTAAGCCAGTTGGGCCAGTATGCAGATGGGCCAGAACAATAATCAGCCAGGCCAAGAGTATTCCAGCCATCCAAGGTGATTAGGCTGGACCTTGAGGACTCGGGCCACAATACAACAATTCGTCGTATGGTTTTGTGTGTGATGAATTTCTGCAGGAAAATTGAGGGGTCGAAGGCAACGATGAAGTTAACTGCAGAATTACTCCGTTCGTAAATGTCTCAGCAGAGACAGCCGAAGAGTATCCCGGTTGGGCCTCTGATTGATGCCGTGAATACTGTCGGGGCAAAGCTCGTCGATGCTAATCCTGTTTGTAAGCAAATCTTCACTTTCCACCCTTTTTTTGTTTCCTGTTTAATCAATGTGGTAAAATACATTTGAAATTTTCATACTTGCTAATTTCCACTGATAGTTTTTCCGTTTTATTGTTAGTATTGTTTTTTGCAATTATGTTGTCGAGCAATAGTTTCATGTTTTAAGTACTTGGTGTTTGGAGTTTCAGGATCTCTTTTATTTAATACATCGCTCGATGGGCCTACTTTTCTATGGTTTTGTGTTATGAAATAGTTGTATTTTGTGTTTTAGAATGAGATTCATGATATAAGAAGATAATGCTCTCATGTAAATTGATTAACCACGGAAGGTTAGGTGCATGTAGTTTTCCTTGTATCTTAATACAAAGGGTTAATTTCACTGAACTCCCCTACTACTATGAGAATATACAAATTCTCCCATTTTATTATGGAAATTACATAAACTTTCATTTCAAATATATCCACCTTACAAATTGTCCCTTCTGTTAGTTAACTTAATAGATTTTGTTGATGTCATAAAAAAGGTTTTGGCCTAAACTTCCTATAATACCCTCAACCTGAATAACTCTATTTTTGATAACTAAATAATCCTAAGGGATAATTTGTTATTTTTAAAGTTAAAAAAAGGTGTATACTTTTAACTTTTAGTATATTATTTTATAACATTTTTTTAATCATATATCGTGTGTGTGTAGGTTGTGACATTAATTTCTATTCCTAACAATAGAATAAAATAATATTATATTATTTTATAGAAAGTAATAAAATAAAGCTTAGTTATTCAAATGTTAAAAATATTGAGGTAAATTTTAATAGTGTAGCCAATTTTATTATGTCAAATAAAAATTTAAACAAGTCAATTTTAATGTATTTTAATTCTATAAAACTTTATACATTACAATTCCTAGAAAAATGAAGGCATATAGATTATTCGAGAAAAAACTTTTTTCCTTCTTTTTATTTCAAATAAAGAAAATAAAAAAATCCTTTAATTTTTAATTTTATTGAATAATTTTTAGTTTTATAAATAAGGACGAAATGGTTATTTAAGTACTTATTGTTAATTTCACTAACGCATGTTAGCTAGAAGGAGCAATTTATAATTTTCATAATAAGAGCGGTGAATTTGTATATTTCCATATTAGTAGGGGAGATCAGTGTAATTAACTCTAATACAAAAGTAGTACCAAGACCAGCTAAAACTATTACTAGAGGTAGTTAATAATGCGTCTATTTCATGGACATATAGTTATTTTGTTGGAATGCTGATACATGTACTAAATGTAATTTTCTTAACTTCAGAGGAACTCGACGGGAAGACCCACCGTGTTACCGGTAGGGGGGAAGGGCGGCGGAGCGGTGGCCAGAATCTAGAAGGAGTGGGGGAGTGGTGGGAGAACGTGGGTACGGGAGTGGATGTCGTGGAGAGTGGAACAGGGGGAACGGGTTGGGCCAGAGAAGGGGAGGAAACTAGGGGGTTGGGCTGGAGTGATGGGCCTCATGGTGGAAATGGGGTGGGCCAGGGTGGGAGTGGACTGAGGCTGGAGACGCAAAAGGAGCAGGGGAGGGAATTGGGTCGGGGGTTTAAGGTGATTGGGCTGGGGGAGGAACATGGGCTGAGGGCGAATAAGGCTGGGGGCATAAGGCTGCAGGAATTAGAACGCGGGCCGAAGGTGAATGGGCCCCCTCCTGGGTTCGAGGCCCAGTCCGGCAGAGAGATTTGTCCTCCTTGCAAACCCTCAAGGGGGAAAGCCATCCTGGACTTGGATGAAGGGTTGAATCGCGACGAGGGGGTGGGATCCAAACTGACCGAGGTTGTTGATCTGTTGAACCCATCGCTGGGGGATGCCGAGAACTAGTGTCAGGCATCGGGACCAGCCAAGCCAGAGGCTGTTCGGGATGACACGGGGAAGCAGAAATTTCCGCACGGGGTGGGTGGTGATGGTGATCGTGGCAAGGGCAGAACTGATCTCGCACAGCCATGCCGGATTATACAGTCTTCCCCGGTGAGTACCCCTTCCCCTGGTTGCTCTGTTCACGGCTCTGTAGGCTACTCTGTTGACTGGGGTAGTGAGGGGGGAATGGAGCTACCTTCAATCCAAACTGATACAGACGGGGGGATGAAGGACCGAGAGAAGGTAACAGAAGTAGAGGAGGGCGAGGGCCTGGTCACCATCCCAATTGTATTCATCGCAGGGGCTGGGAGTGATAGAGGGGGCTGTAGAGGAGGAGGCCGTGGCCGGCGAGGGGGAAGAGGGATGAAAGGGGGGAGGGAAAGAGGAAGTGCGGCGGGCAAATTGGAGAGCGACCGCTGAAGAGGGTTTTAATTGATGAAGCCGGTACAGAAAGTTCAGGGGATGAGAATCGTGATATCAGACCAGCGGTGGAGGCTGTTATGCAGCCCCGCCGAGAACAATGAGTGTAGTAGCGTGGAACTGTCGAGGCTTGGGGTCGGCGTCGACAGTTCATCAGCTCGGACGAGGGATCTGAGATCTGCAACCCCAGCTAGTGTTTCTTTCTGAAATAAAGTGTGGTCAGCGTCGGTTCGAGCAGGTGCGGAGTCGGTTGGATATGTTTGGGATATGTGTTCCGGCGGTAGGTAGAGGGAGTGGTCTAGCGTTGTTGTGGCGAAAGGAGATAGTAGTTCAGCTTTGTTCTTTCTCGATTAACCACATAGATGCTAATGTAGTGGCTAGTCCCCGGGCGGCGAATTGGCGGTTCACAGGGTTCTACGGTGAACCGGATGTGGCAAGACGGGGGGCGGTGTCAAAGCTATTTGTCTGATTGAGCAGACAGTCAGATGCACCATGGCTTTGTGTGGGAGATGAAAGGAATCGTGGATCGTCCCGGGAACTTGCGCGAATGCGGAAGCGCGGTATAAAATAAAATACGGAAATTTAAAGCATGCTTTAATAAATAAAGAACACGCTCAAAGGGTGTACCCTTGAGATTCCCGGGTGTTTGGTGTATCTCATGATATAAAGAACATAAAATAGTCATGGAGGCCATAGGGAGAAAAATAAAAGAGACGAAAAATTAAAACAAGACCTACCCGTTGTCATTTTCGTCTTCAACGGCTACACGCGTTGTTCCCCGTTTTGCACCAAGATCTCGTTCTTGAGACCCTCCAAATCGTGACACACGATCCACCCACGTATCTTGCACGTCGTGCTAGCAACTAACAAGTATGATTTTTGGAGTGGATGAATCAACAACACGTTATGAATTAACGGTATTGATTCATCAATGTTCTAGTGTTCCAAGAACGAAAGAACAAGAAAATATATTTCTTGTAGAGAGAGAGAGGGGGCGGACGAGAGGTAAGAGGGAGAGAGACGAGTGTGTGTTGTGTGTGTGTTGGAATTTCATCATCCTTCAAAAGGTGCAATCCTAGGGGTATACATAGAGGAAGAGTTTAATCCTCTTTAAACTCCACCTCTTTAGAAGCTTAATTTGACTAGGATTTTGACCTAGTCAAAGTCCTAGTCAAAGTAGAATTTGACCTTGTCAAATTCAATCCTAGCCTTTGATCTCTCCCATTAAATCTCAACCATTAATTTAATTTAATGGAATATTTAAATCCTATTAAATATTCCAAAAGGCCAAATAAATATAATAAATAAATATTAATACTTATTCTAGGCCCATTAAATTAATTCCCTTAATAAATCCAATTTATTAATTTAATTCCCTTTATCAAATAGAAGGAATTAATTTCTCCAAGAAAATATAGGACCCGATTAAATCCAATTTAATCATTCCTTTACTCCAATATTTAATTCCAAATTAAATACTAAGTTTGTGTGGATAGTGTGTGACTCTTTAGGTTCACCTTTCAGCTAGACTTGGTCAGATTCCTAGAATCCGTCCATTACCATGGGTGGCCATCTAGCAACGGTCCATAGCACTAGAGACTAGGTGAAATAATCGGGGATGAACATTTAGGCTCTAACAATATGTACGTTTCATTACGTTTCATTATCGAGACCTGCCTTTAGGTCCTCGAGCTTTTCCACCAGGGTAAGTATTTTAACCCCGTGCTCTTGTACAGAGGATCCTTCTGTCATTTTAGTTCCAAAGAACGCCTTGGTCGCGACATACCTAGTATGCCGGTCCGGGACTGCATAGCAATCCTTAAGGCGAGCCATAATGGAAGGGACATCGTCTAGCCTTTCATATTGCTTCTGAATCTCATTGGTCATCGAAGCAAGTATGACGCTACGGACCTTCCGATTATCCTTATGCCAAGTCTCGAACGTCTCACGTTCTTCTGGCGTGGATCCTTCCGGCAAGGTCCTAGGGAGAGGCTCGTCCATGACGTAGCCTTGGTTCTCGTAATCTAGGACTATCCTGAGATTGCGCAATCAGTCGTTGTAATTTGTTCCATTGAATTTGTTTGTCTCAAGAATGGTGGAAAGTGGGTTCTTAGACATTTTAAATCTACATTTAGAAAACAACGCGCGATCAGCAGAAAATAAAAGACGGTGGTTTGATAAAAAATAATTAAATGCATGGTCTTTAGTCATTTAATCCTCCCACTATTTATACGAAAACACGGTACTCTCAAACGTGATTTTCGGGAAATCCTTTCCTAGTGGGCTTGGGATCCACAGTGATTTTTCCCATACCCCGCTTTTACGATTCGCATGGAAAAGATCCTGTGGGAGGTATTCCATACCATTCTCGTTCCATGAGATTCCCAAGATTATTGCCTCACCCTTTCACATGATCCCAAGGACTCCAAGCGAATCATGCTAATTGGGCGTTAGACCCAACCCAATCGACCGAGCCACAGACCCACTGGTACCCCCACGACTCGTGAGACAGGTAGCAATAGCCCATTTTTCGTTCATGACATAGTGCAACTTCCTTTAAGTACAATAACGTGTCACGACTCGTGAGACCACGCTATTGACCTAAAACAGCTTCCTCACTATGCCATAGATTGGAAGGCATGGACAAACTCCTAGAGTTCTTGCCCATTTTGTCTAGGGTCTAATATTTTAACATTGGTCCAACCAATGTGAGAGTAGTAAATGACCGAGATCTCAAATAAATAAACATTCACACATCCATCCATAATGCGTAAATTAAACCATCCATAGCAGTTATATGATAAATAAAAAACCCATTCATCCATCATAATAACCACATGCAAAAATTAAAGCCTAGCACGCCCCTGTTGGATGATCACGAGCCCGAATCCTATGCGACCCACTGAGCCCGCAGTGGATCTATGGTCAATCTAGGGTTGGTCCTATACTATTACATTAATAGTAACCCAATCATCATGCTGATGGGCCTTGGTCTCTTTTTCTCTTTCTTCACTTCATGGAAAACTCCAAGGGACCTCCTGTCTGGGTTCTCCATGTGGTCCTTCCGTCTTCTCTACCAATTACAAAAATAGAAACCTCACTCCTAGTCTACTCTCATTACATATTAAAAATAGAAACCCCAGCGAAAAACTCGGGGGAGTACATAAGGAGGGAGGTAGAATGCCTTATTATTCCAAGGTAACTAGAAAGAGAGAAGGAGAAAGCAGTAAAAGAAGCACACAGGCCCAACAGAAATTAAACCATACATTCGGTTTAGGGCTCGTGATCATCCATTTCCATCCAACACACATAATCACATGATCTAATCATATAATTACAATATACCGACAATTCATGATTTCCAATCATAAATATTCAAAATAAGGAATAAATGAACATGTGCATAACGTGTGAAAAATAAAACACAAATATTGATAATAATATTTTCTCGTTTCAGGAAAACCTTTCCTCATTATTTTAAGCAAAATAACCCCGGGATTCCAAATCTAATATATTTTTACTCCTAAAATAATGTCTTTAGAAAATTAGGCATAATTGAACCCAAAAAAAAATGATTTTTTCAGAATTAATTCAAAATTAAAACTGAAAATAAATTAAAAAATAAAAGAAAACACTACTAGGGTTTTAAAACCCTAGCAGCAGCACCGGCCGCCGCCGTCAGCGGCCTGCCGGCGCGCACAGAGGGCAGCTGGCTCAGCCTGCCGCCCCTGCGTGCGCGCACGCCTGGCCGGCAGCGTGCTGCGCGGCCTGGCGTTCCGGCAGGCCGTCGCGCGCGCAGGCAATGGCCTGCTGGCTGTCGGCCGCGCCTTTATCCCTGCGCAGTGTGTGCGCAGAGGTGCACTGGGCACGCCTGCCGAGCGCGCGCGTGCAGACATCTCCATCTGCGTGCGCGCGCGCCTGGCGGCGCTGCCCGGTGTCCGTCCGCGCGCGGACTCTCAAGCCCGCAGCCTTGCGCGCGCGCGCGCAGACACCTTCGTCTGCTTGCGCGCGCGCAGCCACCCTGGCTGCGCGCTGCCCCCCTGCGCGACCGGCTGGACGGGCGCGCGCAGGCTTCCCTTGCCTGCGCGCGTCTGCCCTGCCGGCAGCGTGTGGCTGCGCGCGGCCAGCCCTCCCGGCTGGCCGACCACGGCGTTTCTCGTTTTCCATTCAATTTTCCACCCCGTTTTCCAAGAAAAACAGAAAAATACCAACATGCAGAAATTCACACGAATGAAAGCAATAAAACGACATGCTTTAAAATCAAGAAAATCAAGATTTAATTAAAAACATGCCAATATCACGTTTCATGCTTAAAATGCACATAAACCCTAGGCCTATACACCGAACCGGGCTCTGATACCACTGAAAGGAATCGTGGATCGTCCCGGGAAATTGCGAGAATGCGGAAGCGCGGTATAAATAAAATACGAAAATTTAAAGCATGCTTTAATAAATAAAGAACACGCTCAAGGGGTGTACCCTTGAGATTCCCGGGTGTTCGGTGTATCTCATGATAAAAAGAACATGCAATAGTCATGGAGGCCATAGGGAGAAAAATAAAAGAGACGAAAAATTAAAACGAGACCTATCCGTTGTTGTTTTCGTCTTCAACGGCTACACGCGTTGTTCCCCGTTTTGCACCAAGATCTCGTTCTTGAGACCCTCCAAATCATGACACACGATCCACCCACGTATCTTGCACGTTGTGCTAGCAACGAACAAGTATGATTTTTGGAGTGGATGAATCAACAACTCGTTATGAATTAACGATATTGATTCATCAATGTTCTAGTGTTCCAAGAACGAAAGAACAAGAAAATATATTTCTTGTAGAGAGAGAGGGGGCGGACGAGAGGTAAGAGGGAGAGAGACGAGTGTGTGTTGTGTGTGTGTTGGAATTTTATCATCCTTCAAAAGGTGCAAGCCTAGGGTATATATAGAGGAAGAGTTTAATCCTCTTTAAACTCCATCTCTTTAGAAGCTTAATTTTACTAGGATTTTGACCTAGTCAAAGTCCTAGTCAAGTAGAATTCGACCTTGTCAAATTCAATCCTAGCCTTTGATCTCTCCCATGAAATCTCAACCATTAATTTAATTTAATGGAATATTTAAATCCTATTAAATATTCCAAAAGGCCAAATAAATATAATAAATAAATATTAATACTTATTTTAGGCCCATTAAATTAATTCCCTTAATAAATCCAATTTATTAATTTAATTCCCTTTATCAAATAGAAGGAATTAATTTCTCCAAGAAAATATAGGACCCGATTAAATCCAATTTAATCATTGCTTTACTCCAATATTTAATTCCAAATTAAATACTAAGTGTGTGTGGATAGTGTGTGACTTTGTAGGTTCACCTTTCAGCTAGACTTGGTCAGATTCTTAGAATCCGTCCGTTACCATGGGTGGCCATCTGGCAACGGTCCATGGCACTAGAGACTAGGTGAAATAATCGGGGATGAACATTTAGGCTCTAACAGTACACTTGTCCTTCTGTCTTCGGTCTCATCACTTAGAGTCTAGGGCCCGAAAAATGCAGGTTCCCATTTTGGACCTAAGTGTCGGTCTGTCCTTACTAAACGCCGCAAGGGAAACCTTCCCTTCTGTTCAGTTACTGTGGCCACCGATTTTAGGGACAAGACACAGAGCATTCATGAGACTCAACTGTCAATGCCTTTTGACAGGAGACAGATCCTTTCTTGGAAACTACTGTCACTCTGTACACCCGAGCTGCACTAGACATGGCTTATGACTACTCAAGAGTATTTTGGCAATCTCTCACCATATCTAAGATACAGACCTGATGTACAGGTAAACTCAGCAGTTCCTCAAGTCAAAGGACTTGACCTGTACCGTTGGAACCGGGAATACACGTCATACCTTGCTGACCATACTCAAGGTCCTCCGTAAGACGGTTCCCGCGAGTCACCTCAGTCAGCTGCTTCCTAGCATGCTGACCCACTAACACTGCTTAGACGACCTTCGTCACCCGTCGATGAAATACGACAGCAGATGCTTAGTGCAAGTCTCAAAGGGAATCCCGGTACCCATTTTTTGAGATTCCTTGACTTGGAGATTTCCGGACTGATTCGGTAAGACTGATTTCATGGACCTACCTCCAAGCGTAGTCCCAGTCCCCGAAATCGATTCTCAGTCCGTGGGCTTTGTTTGCGTAGTGAACAGATATGTAGTAGCAGATATAAGTGAACGTAAACAAAGTGTTGCCATATGAATTTTCACTTCTTTATTCATAAATGTTTTATCAAACACCTGAAATTGTCTAGACATAGGTTACATATTCCTGCCAAAATTGGCTTACATGGTCACCTATTCTAACAGGAGATTATAACGAGATCCTCAGTCAGAATGAGAAAATAGGTTGTAGACGGCCGGATTGGCAGATAGCGGCGTTTCGATCGGCATTGAATCAGAGCGACCTGGCAGACTTGGGTTTCCGTGGGTATAGATATACGTGGTGTAATCGACGATAGGAACCAGACACCGTCCGGGCCCGGTTGGACAGAGCATGTGCAAATTCTAAGTGGAGCCGACGATTTCTGGTCACAGAGGTTTATCACACGGTTACTCCCTATTCTGATCATGCAATGATACGGGTAAAGTGAGCAGGGAGTGGTGACAGCACAGGCGGCGGGCGAAAGCGGCAGTTTCGCTTCGAAGCAAAATGGCTTCACTCGAAAGATTGCACACGGGTGGTTGAGGAGACATGGGGGACCCCAACTCGGAACGACCCCATACGCGGTTGTGGCGTCGGATCCAGGGGTGTCGAGTCGGGCTATTACAGTGGGATCGGGAGGTCTTTCGAAAAGGGAGTCGCCGAATGAATGAACTAGAGGAACGGGCAGTGACTATTGAGGGAGGACTTATGGGCGAGGCTGAGCACAGGGAGTTCACCATGGTCCGAAAGGAACTGGAGAATCTTAGGAGCCGAGAGCTACTGATGTGGCAACAGCGAAGCAAGGCTCATTGGCTACGGGACGGGGATAGTAACACGAGGTGTTTTCATTCCTTTGCGACGACGAGGAAACAACGGAACAGAATCTCTCGGTTACGGGATGAAAACGGGGTGTGGCAGAATACAGATGAGGCGGTGCAGGGCATCCTTGTGAGGTACTTTCACTCTATCTTCGCGACTAGTGGTCCATCGGGCTCTACAATCGATGAGGTATTATCGTCAGTGCCGCAACGGGTCTCATTGGAGATGAATCAGACCCTAATCGAACCCTTCACTGGAACCGAGGTCAAACGTGCTGCCTTCGGTATGTATCCTTTCAAGTCCCCTGGTCCCGATGGCATACCCCCTTTATTCTTTCAGAGATTTTGGCCTGTTGTTGGTAACGATGTAGTATGCTCTGTTCTCTGTATTCTTAACGAGCATGTGTTATTACATAAAATGAATTTTACCCATATTGTTCTCATCCTGAAATGTGAGTCACCGGAAACAGTGGCTCAACTCCGCCCTATTAGTTTGTGTAACGTAGTTGTCAAGATCGCGTCTAAGTGCATCGCCAATCGGCTTAAAATCTTGCTTGATGATATTATCTCCCCAACCCAATCCGCTTTTGTTCCCGGTCGTCTGATCACCGATAATGTGTTAGTAGCATTTGAACTGAATCACTACCTTTAGAACGTCAACACGATCTACCGGGGGTAGTACAACGCTTAAATTAGACATGAGCAAGGCTTATGATAGGGTAGAGTGGTCTTTCCTTAGGGGCGTGTTGCTTAGAATAGGTTTTCATCACCGCTTCGTAAATCTTATTATGTTGTTGGTGACCACGGTGTCTTATTCTATTTTGTTTAATGATACCCCTGTTGGCTACTTTAGACCGGAACGGGGCATTCGACAGGGAGACCCACTGTCTCCGTATTTGTTCTTATTTTGTGCATAGGCCTTCTCATGCATGATTCAGGAGGCGGAGAACAGAGGCCCCGGTTGACAGGGATTGCGATCGCTCCCCAAGCACCTCGGGTCTCACACTTGTTGTTTGCGGACGATACACTGTTGTTCTGTGAGGCCTCAATGGAGCAATTAAATGAGGTGAAGCGGATACTAGATCGGTATGCTCGGGCATCGGGGCAAGTGATCAATTTGGGGAAGTCAAGCATGGCGGTGAGCGGAGGACTCCCGAAGGCGGTCAAACACTTTCTTGGGGCGATCATGGGTGTCAGATTGGTAGAGTGTCATGAGAGCTACTTGGGCCTTCCAGCAGTTGTAGGACGGACGAGAGGGACCATTTTTCGGAATATTCAGGACCGAGCATGGCAGAAAGCCCATGGATGGAACGGCAAATTTCTATCTCAGGCGGGCAAAGGAGTCCTAATCAGGGCGGTGCTGCAGTCGCTCCCCACGTACGCGATGTTGTGCTTCCAACTTCCTACGACCGTCATTCGGAAATTGGAAACCCTCATGGAAGACTTTTGGTGGCATAATCAGGGGGAGAGAAGGGTGCATTGGGTGGCATGGAGACGGTTGTGCAGGGCTAAAGAGAGGGGGGGTTGGGGTTTCGGGATCTAAGGGAGTTTAATTTAGCGCTATTAGCAAAACAGGGTTGGAGGTTGGTGACGAGGGAGGATTCACTACTGAGTAGAGTGCTTCCGGCGCGGTATTTTCCGGGGGGGGAGGGGGGGTCATTCTGGGAGACGGGGACGGGGCATCGGCCTTCTCTTACGTGGAGAAGTATGCTTAGTGCGAGGGAGTTGTTGAGGGAGGGATGTGAGAGTGATGAAGAGGGAGTGTGGAGGTGGAAAGGGGAAAAGGGGGGCAGATTTTCTGTTCGCAGCGCGTACTGGTTGGCTGTGGATAGGAGAGCTCGGGACGCAGCATCCTCGTCGGGGATGGCATTGACCTCATCTCATGGCCGGGGATCCCTCTGGTCCCTCATTTGGCACATCCGGGTACCCCCAAAGATGCAGGTATTTATGTGGAAAATGTGTGTGGGGGCGCTGCCTACGTTGGAGGCGTTAGCACGGAGACGCGCAGGTGTAGATAGTGGATGCGCGGTGTGTGGGGCTGAGGTAGAGACAACGCGACACGTAATGGTGGACTGTCCCTTTGCCCGGCAACTGTGGGCTTTATCAAACCTGCCATGGAGATGGATATCGGCATGGAACGGCGGGCTGGCAGAATGGAGTTGGGCGGTACTGTAGAGGCTGAAGAGGGAGGAACGCCAAAAGTTCTGTGCTTTGGCCTGGAAGATCTGGCAGAACAGGTGCAACAAGCTTATGGAGAACAGGGGGCAGTGGCCACTGGAGGTGTATACATCCACTGTCACGATGTTGGATAACTTTCAGTCTGTTCGTGCGGCGCTCCGAATGAGGTAGTTGGCTTATTCTTGTTCTGGAACTGTGTCTGGTGAGGAGTTTGCTGTCATTTGGGTCTGGTATTGTGTTTGGTGAGTTAGTTGTCTTTTGTGCTCTGGCTGAGCTTAGTTTGTAGATAGTCTTATGCGTGGTTTTGGTAGTCTGGTATGCTTGAGTTTTGCGCTGCTGTTAGCTGCCTCATGTGGCAGATTTGCTGTTCGTGTCCTTTGTATGGTCTGTTCGTTTAGTTGGTCTTTGGTCTGGTCGTGTCCTGTTTGTTTGTGACTCAGGCTGATACTTTGTTTTATATATATAACCCCATCGCTTTTCGTCAAAAAGAAAAAAAAAAATTCACTTTTCAGATTATAGGAACAAAATAGACTTCAATAATCAAAATTAAAATATTATCTTCTCTAATAGCCTCGATTGTCTGTCTTCGCACCAATTGTCGAGCTTTTCAGCTTCTTCCATGTTTTGAGACTTCATAATTCTATGTTAAAATGACGGATTCCAAGCTCATGTAAGCTCCAATGTCCAATTTGCATCTCTCAAGATAATGTATTTAGAATCATCAATTAAACACAATTTATATAAAAGAAGAGGGAATGCATCTAAATAATGTGAACATCATTACACTTGATCAATTTATCAAAATAAGGAACTTATGTGACCTTGAAAGTTATCCTTAACAGATATTATGAAGTATTTGGGGTTCAAGTATGTGAAGCAATTCACAAGTGGTATGGTACTAGAATCTCAAATTTAATTTCACTTGACAAATAGCATGTGGGAGAAGCTTGTTTTTTAGAGCTGAGAGAAACCCTGAGATCTACTTTTGCTCTTGCATTTCTTGTAACCTGTATTTGACATTTTTTTCTGAAAAAGCAATCGTCTGTTGTTTCAGTATGCTCTCTGTTTTAATATATTGGCAGTGTTGCATGACTTTGATTTCAGAGTTAGCTGTTGGCAATATTGTACGACGTGTTCTGCATATTTTCCATGAAGAAGATCTTTCTCTGACAAATGATGCTCTAAGCGCTTCAAGTTTGCCAGCTGAAAGCGATGATGCAGCGAAAGATGATCATCCAGTTCTTTCAGCTAGTGTGATAGCTGCCGCTGCCAGAAGTGCTCTGAGGCCCTCCTTGAGGGCATGCCTCACTCAGCAGTTACTCCTCAGACATGTTCTTCTGAAGGAAAAAGCCAATGTATTTCTCCAGCTTATATGCACATACTCGTCTATAACCAGTTCCAAGACATGTCATCCACTCAAAGTAATCATGTGGACCTGGAAGTTGTGAATTGGTTTCTTTACATATCAATGTGGCTAATGATGGTCAGGGAGGCATTCAGTCATGCCTTAAGTTGGTAAACTAGGAAAATGTAGCATAGTTTATCTACCGGTTTCTATGCCATTTTCTCCTGAGTTGATATTCATGTCTCTCCTTTCAGCTGCTGATAAAAACTCAAGCACAATGTCATTGAGGCAGTTAATGAACTCATTCAAGAAATTTGGACTTGCCATGAAAAGATTGCTGAACAAGCAGTGGAACATATACATCAAAAGTATGTTCCTTAGAAGTTTTGAAAGGGCCTGAAATTTGCTTGTTTCTTTTGTTTGCACAGCATGTGGACTTGTATAGTCATTTTCAGGTGCCTGCCTAACTGCCTTTCTGTTTCCATTGTGCTCCAGTTTGAGGTGATCCTGACTTTAGGCAGTTCAAGGACAGTAATGGAGTTCCTATGTGCTGCAAAGGAGAAAAACAGGTCATTCCGCGTGGCTGTTGCTGAGGGTGCTCCAAGGTTGAATGTGTGAATGATTTTAGCCATGACAACAGGAGTTGGGCTATAGTACAATCAATTGTTGTCAGGGTCATAGGTTTTACAATTAATAGGAATTTTTCCTTCACATGTCAAGCTTCTTATGTGGGTTGTACAATCTCTCTTCTACATGGAAGCAAAACTAGACTACACAAATAAGTAGATACAAGATAGTGCTCTGTAGCAACATTATTACTTGTGAACATGTAAGAGCTTTCTTCTTGACATCTCATCTGGAGCTGTTCATTTATTTTATAAGGTTTTTATCAAGCTTCATGGTTGTGAATATATTAGAATTTCCTTCTCAAGAAAATCCTTGTTTCAATAATTAAGGGTCTTTGTTTTAGTTGATTTTTCAATGGTATATGAAGGAAAAATCAATGTTATAACTTGTGAAATAAACAAATATACAAGACAATTCAATTTATGTGGTTTGTCTGTAAATGCACACTTATATATGTTCAGTAAATCAATAGACATGTCCTTGCTATATATATTACATTGTACTTTGGGACTTATTACCATCAGGCCAATTATGTTGCTTGCAAGTTCCACCTTTGTTTTAGTTGAAACTATAACAACTTTGTCACGATCTCACTGAACACTTTTTAATCTATGTGCATAATGCTCATGATAGCAAATGATGCTGAAGATGAAAACATTAGTCAGTTAAGCTGAGTATGATGACTGTAGATAGACACACATGTCTGAATGCATGAGCTGGCCGTAGACAATTCTATCAGTTGCTGGAAATATTCGAATCTGCTGTTATAAGTTTATTGTGACCGAGATCAGCCATCTGTCTTGCTTTGCTTAAATGAATTCTAAAATATATATTTGATGAGAAAATCTCTTTTTTGGTACCATACTATAAGGGCATTGTAAGATTGGTATCATACTTTTACGAATTAGCAAAATTGGTACCAATAAACGGCTCCGTTTGTACAACTAATATCATTGTTAACTTTTGGACGCAAGGCCACGTGCTTTGTCGTTAACTTTTGGAAGGAAGCATGTGGCCGTTAATTTTGAGGCTTTTGGCGCTAAAATAGGTTGGCAGCTCATTTTGGAGGGAAAATTGAGCCATGTACCTTATTTCCGACCATTTTCCACCAATTTTTTTATATCAAATTTCATCCATTTTCCATGCAATTGTTTGGAGAAGGCCGAAAATCCATGTCATCATCAACAAATTCAAGAATCACTTGCTTTTGTGGGAAGGCCGCTCATTTCAAAACTATCTTATGCAGAGAAGATACTGTAACCTGTCAGCCATCTTTAGACCTCCCATTTTGCAAGAATATAGAGCTGGCTGGAATTATATGTTCAACGCAAGGAAAATCTCAAATGTTGAGCAAGAAGCTTAAAATTCTTGTTTTCAATATGCAAAGTTTACCTTTTGAGGAGTGAGGAGATGCCCTTAATTACTGCTATTGAAGAAAAGAAAGTATTGCTAAATAACATTTTCCAGGCCTCTTGTAAATGAATGAAGGAAAAAAAGTTGGATCTTGCAAATGACTGTAGTAGACATAATGTCATTTAATAAAGGGTATAATTATATCTACATCCCCTAAAATTTGACATAATTATAAATATCCCCTCGTTGTTTTGAAAAAATTACAAATACTCCATTGAGGTTTGTAATTTTCAACCAAAGGCCTGAAATTAACTATTTTGCCCTTGATTTTTTTAGTTAAATTATAGAAAAATCAGCCGATGCAAACTGCATTATTCACTCCTTTGTGTAAAAAAACTTTAACAACCCCTCACTGCGAATTGTAGTTCAAAAAAATTCGAATAATTTTTAAAATTGAATAAAATGCATAAGGGCATTTTGGTCGGTTCACCCATAAAAATGGATGGAAATGGGTTATTTGTTAGACGATTACAAATTTCAGGGGGGCATTTGTAATTTTTCAAACAACAAGAGGGTATTTATAATTATACCAAACCTCAGAGGATGTAGATGTAATTTACCCTTTTCATAAAAAACAAAATGTTGGATCAACTGCAATAGTGATGTTTCATAATTTCTAAGCCAACTCATAGACTCACTTGAATGTCAATACCTTTACTAACAAGTGACAATTTTTAGTTGATTGGTTCACATGCTTCATATTACTAAATATTGTTCATGATATATATTATTTGGGTTAAAGACAATTTACCCCCCTGTGTTATTGGAAAAGTTCAATTTACCCCCTGTGAAAAAACAAAGTGCAAAAAATCCCCCTATACTTTTAGAAATGGTGCAATTAACCTCCCTAAATCAGTCGCGTCGAGGGGGTAAATTGCATCATTTCTAAAAGTATAGGGGGGTTTTTTGCACTTTGTTTTTTCATAGGGGGTAAATTGAACTTTTCCAATAACACAGGGGGTAAATTGTATTTTACCCTATATTATCTATCTGCTATCATTACCTTTCTACCTCTACGTTGGAAATTGCATCGGCTTGATCAGTAATTGTGTTATCCAATTATACAGGTATGTCCTTTATACCCTCACAATCCAGAGGTTTTACTGAATGAGCTCAAGTCCCCATGTGATTTGCTAGACTTAGGAGAGTTCTCAGATCCTTTGGATTCTGGGAGTGGCACTGGTTCACCTCTTCTTCATGTTGTCAATCCTCCATTTGACTATGTCCCGCCAAATATTGTTAGCTTATTTATTACTGACATGTAAGTTTATCTTATTCAAAAGTACAACACATAGTTGGAGAACGTTGCGCTTCTACTACCTACTCCCTCAGTATGCAAAAAAATAATAATTAGCAAATGAGTGGTAATGCTGGGTAAAATGTTTTTTTGATTTCATAATATTAGGGCATTATTTGTTTTGGTACCACAATTTAGGTAAGTGGCTATTTTAGTCCCATAAAACACGTTTTTCAGTTTTTTTTTTGTCTCAAAAAATCATGTGCAATTTAGGTCGGTGGTTGTTTTAGTCCCATAAAATACGTTTTTCAGTTTTTTTAGTCCCAAATATAGGTGGCTGTTTTAGTCCCATAAAACACGTTTTTTCAATTTTTTTTGGTCCCAAATGTAGGTGACTAGTTTTACGGGACAAAAAAATATTTTGCCCGGTAATACTTGAGTATGAATCTCGTATAGGAAAAGGATTTCCTAATTTCATGTGATGAAATCCTTATATTGAAAATTCAGGCATGCTCATGCCATTTTGAGCAGTTTCCATTGGTACGCATTCCTTTTAACGCTGGCATGTTATGCAGAGGTGGTCAGAATCCTTCATATATGTACCGGCTCATTGCTGATTATTACACTGCCGATGATTTAGTAATGCGGGGGAAATCAGCTTCTTGAAGTTCTGCTTTAATGAGCTTTGTTTGCAGACATGTTGGTAAGTCTTCCATCTCATGTTAACTAGTTTAGGAGCAAATTTATGCAAGATTCATTTTTCTAACAAGTGAGACGAAAAGATTAAAAAATGTCCAGACAGAAACAAGGATTACATGACCAGAGTGAAACTTCTTGATCCACGCAAAACAATTGGTCAGGGTATTGATGGTTTATGATATATAATCGTGTTTAGAAAATTGTGTCTAATGCTCAAATTTGATGTTTCCCCAAGAAAAAATATTTATTGCAATTAAATACTCTTGGCTGAGCTATTCTCTAAAGGAGGTGATGGTGTAAGATTCTGGAAATTATCGATCTAAGCACGTTGGCTCGTAACGACGTCACGAGGCACACAAACTTCAGAATTCCTTCCCAAAATAGGAAAAGTAGATTGCTAATATGAAAAATGAGATGTGTTTACAAGGTCCTTCACCTTCTATTTATAGTAAAATACATGGGGTGAAAGTACGATGTCGTCCCTCAACCGCCTTCAATCCAACGGCCAGGGTCTAATCTATGGGGGTGTTTTGGTAACTTAACGTTACCCCACTAACCAATAACTATATTCTACAACTTCCTCTAAGAACCGCCCATAACTTTCTCTAAATGGCATTCTTGTGAATTCCTTTACAACTTGAGGATATTTTAGTAATTCGAATTTCTACTGCTATCGGGTAGCCCCCCAACTTGCAAATGCTTCTGGAAAATTTGGAAGTTCTAGCAGATAATTTGATTCTTCCTCGTCTTGATAATGCTCCTTTTTTATGTAGAGTCTTTCTCTTTTAGGATTCCTCTTGGCACAAATCCCTCTTCTTCTGGAGCTCGTTTTCCTTGATCTACTACTTCTGCCACGGGTTTCTCCCTTCTTGGGACCCTTCTTCATACAGGCTCTTTCTCTTTTGTGACTACTCTTGGTTCAACTCCTTCCCTTGCTGGGATTCCTTGTCTTCCTATCTAAAACTTGGTGGGATATTCTGACTTCCTTCCTTTGTTCTGTCGGTCTTCTTGGTCTCAGTCACATTCCAGAGAAAATGTCAAAATGATTTGGCTCAAGTATTTGGCTCTTCATCTCTTTCCTTGCAGTAGTTTTCGTTTTTAGACTTCCAAAAGTCATCATTCATTAATCTGGAAAAAACAGAAACAATTCACCAGTGTGACATAATTATAGGATGTCACGCACTTTAAGAAAATGTCCAATGAGGCGTCGTCGGGGGTCCGTCGATGGCGGATCGTGGCATGGCCGAGGCGCACGCCTCAGCCTGGACGTAGCCGAGGCAGTGCGCCTCGGCCAGAGTCTAGCCGTGGCCCCCGCCTCGGTCGGATTGTCGAGGGTATCTTGTTGCCCCTCCTCCATCTCTTGCTTGTTGAAGTGGTCGATTTCGATCATGAAGTGATTTTGGTTTAGGGCACCAAGAACGTTCATCTGATTTGCTAGATTTTTCCAGAATTTAAAGTTAGGAAAAAGTTGAAAACTCCTCGATTTCCTTCGATAGCGCAAGCCCCCCGCTTCAAACCTCGAGGTCACGCGTTAGCCACTTCGCTCCTAATTCTTTCGCGTACTTCACAGAGTTTCTTCCGGCGTTGCGAGATCTTGGTGCCACTTCCTCTCTTGTGGCTTTTCGATATTTCGTTCATCCTTGGGAGAGTTGTTAAGGACTCGTTCTTCTAACCCTTCCTCTCCACAGTTGTAAAATTTGTTCTAGAGGCTTAGTGTGTCTGCAAGCGCGATTCACAAGTCCGTTCTTGCATTTCGTCAAGGAAGGGAGATGTTGTTGCTCGCTCCCTCATCCTCGGTGACCTCGTATGCCGTTGTGGAGGCAAAGGAGGACCTTGCCCCTTTGATGACTACTTGTGATTGCGTTGCGTTGCGTCACATTTGTATCCCCTCGCGTCGCGACGCGTCATGTTGACTTTATGTTGCACCATATATTCGCGTTGTGTCAAGTTGCACCGTGGCGCGTCCCGTTGGGCCTTTTTGGGAGCTCTATAAGAGTTCCCTTGGTTGGAACACTCTTGGTCCTTTGTGAAAGGTCTTTGTCATTTTTGGGGAACTTCGTTTTTACATGTTATCAAACTTGGTTCCTCCATTGTTCATTATATTAAATTGTTGTCTTTTCTTGAACTAAATTTCAAATGTAAGGGGCAATTCCCCTCTTATAAGCAAAATATTAAACTAAATATCTTATAAGCAAAGTATTAAACTAAATATCAAGGTGAAGGGCAACCCCCTTCTTTTTGGATAAAATGTTAGTGTGAGGGGCAACCCCCCTCTTTCAACCAAGATATTAAGGTGAGTGGCCAACCCCCCTTTTAAGGTGAAATATTAACGTGAGGGGCCATCCCCCTCTTTAACTAAAGTGTCAATGTGAGGAGCAATCCCCCTCTTTTAGATAAAATATTAATAGGAGAGGCAATTCCCCTATTTCAGATAGAATTTAAATGTGAGGGGTAATCCCCATCTTTTAGATAGAATATTAACGTGAGGGGCCATCCCCCTCTCTCAGATAGAATTTCAATTTGAGGGGCAATTCCCCTCTTTTAAATATAATATTAATGTGAGGGGTCATCCCCCTCTCGTGAACAGAATTTCAATTTGAGGGGGAATCCTCCTCTTTTATAATTAATGTGAGGGGTCATCCCCCTCTCGTGGACAGAATTTCAATTTGAGGGGCAATCCCCCTCTTTTATAGTTAATGTGAGGGGCCATCCCCCTCTCGTGGACAGAATTTCAATTTTAGGGGCAATCCCCCTCTTTTATAGTTAATGTGAAGGGCCATCCCTCTCTCGTGGACAGAATTTCAATTTGAGGAACAATCCCCCTCTTTTATAGTTAATATGAGGGGCCATCCCCCTCTCGTGGACAGAATTTCAATTTGGGGGCAATCCCCCTATTTTATAGTTAATGTGAGGGGCCATCCCCCTCTCGTGGATAGAATTCCAATTTAAGGGGCAATCCCCCTCTTTTAAATAGAATATTAATGTGAGGGGCCATCCCCTTCTCGTGGGCAGAATTTTAATTTGAGGGGCAATCCCCCTCTTTTAAATAGAATGTTAATGTGATGGACCATCCCCCTCTCGTGGACATAATTTCAATTTGAGGGGCAATCCCCCTCTTTTAAATAAATAGAGTGTTAAATGTACTAACGCTATAAAGTATAGATAGTGAATCTACAACAAGTAGATAGAAAGTGGGGATTTTATTACCGTATTTTGAGTTACAAAGCATTTGAAAAAAAGGAATACAAAGCATTAAATATAACGTTCCTTGAAGTCAGTAGTATTCCACATGTGGGGACGTTTCCTTCTCGTTCATTTTCCACGACTTGATACAGTCATACTTATTTGGCGTCCACTTTAGCCATGTTTCCTGTCTCATTGACTAGATTAAATGGGGGCTCTCCCGTACCTCGTCGCGGGGGTGCTCGATACTCCCTCAGGACTCCCGGGTGTCCTTCCACCCAATTTTATTTAGCTTCCTCCAGCCTCGTCCTCAAATTTTGGAAGACTACCCTACTGGTTACTTCCATCTGCCCGTCCAAACGGGGTGTTGCGAAGGTCCATACTTCCCGCTGGGGCGTGAATGATGTCGGCATGCTCCTGGCATCCTCGAAGACTTTCACTAAGCTCCATGTATCCTTACGCTCTGTAGGCCAGAGGTGTCCTCGTTGTGGGGCCTGGCATTCTAGCACTCTACCTCCGGAGTGATCATGCAGCATCCCTCATCATGCTCTGCTTAGTCCCTGTCGAAGCCTCCGAGATGTGGTTTGTAAGAAAAAACCTCTCCTATGCAGCTTACTTCCAATTATCGTGAGCTTTACTGCCCTAGCTTGAATTACCCTTGCTTCCTTGGGATTTCTTGGGGCTCCTTGGAGTCTCGAGGCAAAATCCCAAATTCTCAATCTTCTTTCAGACCTTCTTTCCAGCTTGGTGGAACGCCCTTCGCCGTCAAGGCTTCTTCCCACACCACGTCCACTTCTTGGCGCTTTTGACTTAGTAGGGTTATTTTCTCGCTCTCCAAAAGAGCCACTGAGCTAGCTGACTTAACGAGTCAGTTCGTCTCTTCTTTGTACAACCGTGGGATTTGTTCTAGGGTGAACTCATCGAGCTTCACTCTCAATGCTTGGATGTTTGCTAAGTACTTGGTCATCTGCTCCCCCAGCTTCGTGGCCTTCATTCCATTGCTTGACCATAAGTTGGAAGTCGTAATCCGCCCTTGCATATGTCATTCCTGCGACGTAAGCCAACTTTCGCCCCTTGCATATGTCGCCCCCACGGTGCAAGACAGCTTTCTCCCCTTGCATATGTCGCTCCCATGGCGCAAGTCAGCTTTCTCACCTTGCATATGTCGCCCCCACGGCGCAAGACAGCTTTCTCCCCTTGCATACGTCACTCCTATGATGAAAGTCCTTGCTCAGCACATCACACTCCGACTTGTTATTGGATCCGCTGGCGATACTGCTGCACTCTCACCAAAGATGACATGGTTGGCATCGCGTCCTATTGCTCTCACCGCAACTCCTTCAGCTCGTCTTGCTCTCTGAGCGACTCTCTCAACTTTCTTCATATCTCTTCCTACTGGGCCTCCCGAGGTAATCCTCATAACTCAGACAGTTGGAAGGTTGTCCTTGCTAGCTCGTTCCACTTCCTGCTTTACTCCCACGTGCCACGTGCCTGTCTCCAAAAATGGTTTCCTGGAGCTCTAGTTTCCTTTGTCCCACTCGAAAGTTATCTAAAAAACTAGGGTTGGAAGTGGGTCCTCGACCTCTTCCTGCCTCTCCTCCTCCTGGAGTTCGGGAGTTATCTGAACAACTGGGGGTGGAGGTGGAGCCTCGACCTCTTCCTGCCTCTCCTCCTCCTGGAATCGCGGGAGTTATCTGAACAACTGGGGGTGGAGGTGGAGCCTCGACCTCTTCCTGCCTCTCCTTCTCCTGGAATCTCAGGAGTTATCTGCCGGGGGCGGAGGTGGAGCCTCGACTTCTTCCTACCTCTCCTCCTCCTGGGTACGCTGGTGGATTCTTCAAGGCGCGGCCTTGCTCCTGCTGGGGGGAGCCTCGACCTCTTCCTGCCTCTCCTCCTCTTGGGTACGCTGGTGGATTCTTCAAGGCGCGGCCTTGCTCCTGTTGGGGGGAGCCTCGACCTCTTTCTGCCTCTCCCCCTCCTGGGTGTGCTGGTGGACTCACCAATGCGTGGTCTTGGCCTTGCCTCTCCTCCTGTTGGCCGTGCGCTGGTGGACTCTCCAAGGCGTGGCCTTGGCCTTGCCTCTCCTCCCGCTGGCCGTGCGCTTCCCTCCTTCTCTCGGGTTTCTCCGCGCCACGTTTGCGCTCCTCGCCCTCGAACGAGTATTCATCTTTAATGCCTAGACCAGGTTTCCCACAGACGGCGCCAAATTGATGGTGTACGATTCAGGAGATTATCGATCTAAGCACGTTGGCTCGTAACACGAGGCTCACAAACTTCAGAATTCCTTCCCAAAATAGGAAAAGTAGATTGCTATATATGAAAAATGAGATGTCTTTACAAAGGCCTTCACCTCCTATTTATAGTAAAATACATAGGGTGAAAGTACGATGTCGTCCCTCAACCGCCTTCAATCCAATGGCCATGGTATAATCTATGAGTGTTTTGGTAACTTAACGTTACCCCACTAACCAATAACTATATTCTACAACTTTCTCTAATAACCGTTCATAATTTCCTTTAAATGACATTCTTGTGAATTCTTTTATAACTTGAGAGTATTTTAGTAATTCGGATTTCTAGTACTATAAGAAGGCATGGAGATTGATTTTCTTGACTCAAGATTTTGGCTTGCAGAAGAATGAATCTAGTTATTGAAAATTTGAAATCTAGAAACATTTTAGAACATTGGGATGTATGATGTGCGGGTCCGTGCATGACCATCTGTGTGTTTTGGCATGAATAAGCTTGAGGATATTCACTTCCTTACTATTTTAGTAAAATGATTTGGGCAACGAAAACCCACTGCCTCCTGTAATGTTTGTTATTAATTGGTAGAAAAATTGACCAAGGAAAATTCAACAAAAATATACTAAAATCTAAGCTTATTTTTTTCCCCCTTACATTCTCTCACTATTTTTGGGTTTAATGCAATTTTACCTCCATGTGATATTGCAAATAAGCAAATTATCTCCTTATGTAACAAAATTAGTAATTTACTTTCCTGTGTTATCCAAAATGGAGCAATTTACCTCTCTCGACAGGGAGGTAAATTGCTCAATTTTAAAAAACACGAGGAGGTAAATTGATTCATTTCAAAAACACAGGGAGGTAAATTGCTTTTTTATTTTTTATAGGAAAGTAATTTGCTCATTTGCAATATCATGGGAACATTGCTTGCATTTTTTTCCGACTATTTTTTGGGGGTTGGTAGATAGGTGTAGGGAATTATTGTATTTGAATTTGGAAACAAGAAGAGCATAATACACCACAAGAATGGGGCTTTTGGACATGGAGTGTTTACAACTCTCTACATGACTAGTGTAAAAAATTGGCATGATCTGGATCACACATAATCCTCACCTAGGACTGGCGCTCCGAGCCTGCTCTAGCGACTTATGAGTGAGAGCTTTGCTTGGCTACGTTCTAAAAATTCTTAAGTTTCCACTTAAAGTTGATACACATTAAATTCGTGGATGCACTTACATATATTTTGGTTTTAAGGTAAATTAAAATGAACTCTCCTAAAGTTTGGAATTTTGGAATAATTACGAGTACTTCGATGTTGTTTGGGAAATTATCAACACCTCCTTGATGTTTGATGAGATTATGTAATCCTTGGATGGAGACCTGGTATTGTCAACTTTGCCCTTGCTATATTTTTTCTTTTTTAAAAAAAATTACAAAATAATTAATAAATCGGACAAGGTGGATGAAAAAATTTGAAAAATTGTCCACTTAGTCCACAAAAAAAAAATCAGAAATTTTTAGAAAATAAGTAAAATCATAATTCACATGTTTATAATGGCATTTTGATCAGTTCATTACAAAAATGGATGGAAACCCAACGAAGACTAACGAATTGAGCTAGTTATTGTATGGCCGTTAAAACCAAGGGGTATTGATAATTTTCCAAATAATAAAAAGGTATTCGTAGTTATGCCAAACTTAAGGGGTGCTCGCCATAGTTTACCCATTTGGTTATAGTAAGCATGCTGTGGAATAATTTTCACAGGAAGTGGTACAGTGATTGGTTGATCTAACAGCCTGTTGAAGATTAAAAAAAAAAAAAAACAATGACTCAATGATTTTGTTCTGTGATGGGCATGACAATTTGTGATTGTTTCTGCTCCGGATCTATGCAATTAGATATTATCAATGTCAACTTGTTCTAGTTACGAGTCAAGATCGCCAGCTGCTTTCAGATTGGGTAAATTACAATCACCTCTCATGAGATTTGATATAATTATAAATACACTTTTATAGTTTGAAAATTTATAAACCTTCCCTGAAGTTTGTAATTTTTAACCAAAGGCCTGAAATTGACCATTTCGCCCTTAATTTTTTTATTAAAATAGTAGAAAAATCAGCTTAGGCAAATTGCATTATTGCTCCACTGTGTAAAAAATTTAAGAAACCTCTCCCTACGTATTGTAGTCCAAAAAAGTTTTAAGAATAAAATAAAAAATAATTCAGTGCATAAGGGCATTTTGGTCAGTTCACCCATAAAAAAAGATGAAAATGGGTTTTTGTTAGACGGTTACAAACTTGAAGAAGGTAATTATAATTTCTCAAATAATGAAAGAATATTTATAATTATGCTAAATTTCAGAAAAAATAGCTGTAACGTACCCTTTAAACTATAGTTGCTTGGAAGACTGCATACTGCATTATTTCATTGAGGTGATTCAGCCTATCAGATGATTCAGATCTCTTAATCTCATATTGGACCTCAAATCAAAATATTTTGTGTATATGAGTCAAGAACGTGGTGTTCTGGACATTAAGACAACTTCTAAATCATACTCTAAGCATCCGCATTTTTAAATTGTACAAGTTGCATTTTGTCATACATGTAACTCATTTTCATTGGATCTTGTAATATTCGTTTTCCACCCTAACTTCTAATGGGCATGAAAGAAAATCTTGGCTGAAGTAGGTTCCAGTTACATTTGATAAGATTGAAAAACATGCTTTAATATTTTAATATCTGTTGGAAACATTCCTTGGGCTTAGCTGACGATGATAACGTGGATTAGATTTTGGTGTTTAAAAAGCCCATAAAATTAAGTACAGTCAGTTTGTGATTTTTAGTTTGGATGAAGACCTAATGAATTGGGCTAGTTGTTAGACGAATATTAAAATAAGGGGTGTTGATAATTCCCACAACGAGAGTGTATTTATAATTATAACTAACCTCGTTAGAATTTACTCTTTTTGTTTTGTTTCTTAATAGTATATTATTTCTTGTTGAATAGGTTTTAGGAACAACCTTGGGTTGTAATTTAAAGCATATTCTTCTCAATGACAGTTGACTCATACTGAAAGAGCAACCTGCTCTATCAATATTATATTTGAGCTCTGAAGTGACCCCTGAATTATTGAATAACTCTTGTCCTCTTCTTTTGGATCTAGTTTGCCAAAATGCTCATAATGTTGTGAACTAATCCTCAACAAATGATTTTCTGGATAGAGTTTGTATGTTTTGCCATTGAACTCTGAATTAAGATTCAACTTATTAGTACTGTAGCAAATAATCTGAATGTAACTGATCCTTGGCTTCTCTCTTTTACTCTGCCAGTGCTGATAAAACGAGCATCGACTGATCATATAAGAAGCGTACGTAACCAACAGAAACCTGAAAAAGGCATGTGGTTGTTTTGGTAATATTTTGATTGTGATGAACAATCAAAACTGAAGTCTCAGCGGTGAATTTCTTGATGATGGTATCGTGAGCTTTTCGTCTGTGGGTGTCGTCGTGCTGTGCCATTCAAGAATTGTATAGACATAACCCCTGAAACTACAATGAAAGTTTGAGAGCTTCTTGCTCATAGGAAGAAGAGCTTGTGAATTGCCCGCTTTGTAATTTAGTGAAAACTCTATATGTTTGTTCGAATTTCATTCTTTTACAAAGATCTAAAGATGTTTTTTAGAACCTGTTTTTACTTGTGGTGCTCGTGATTTTTGCTTCGCCTAAACATGAAACGATTTCTTGTATGATGGATAATTTTGGGACCTCAGTTGATGAAGACAAAACACTATGAAAATCAGGGCCCCGAAGATCTGATCCCGTGTAAGTTCTTGTTTTTGTTCTCTTGTCTTTTGTTCAATTATCATTATGTTGAGTGAATATTATATGCCCTAGCTCTGCATCACATGTTACTGTTGATAATTACACAATTAGGTTGAAAGTTACAACTGGTTTTTGTTCCTGTAACTCGTGGAAATTACAATTATTACCAGATTCATTACAATAGATGTATGCATGTTTCCTTTAAGTAGGGGAAATAATAAAGTCTCCTAGTTTAGGATCTTTCCACTTTTGGTTCTATTAGTCACAAAATTATCATTTTTGGTCCCGTAATTTTTAAAAAAGTAGTACTTTTGGTGCCATGATACATTTCAATCGATATTTTAATGAGAAATGCCACATACTTTGTTGAACCTTAGAGAGCAAATACGAAAAACTAAAGAGAAAAGCCATGGAAATCTGGAGTGGAACTTCTGTGTATATTTTCTGAATGAATATACAGAGTGCAGGGCTCCTCTTTTTATACAAGAATTTCACCGCCTTTTTTTTTTCTGGAAATATCTACTAACCTCCTCAACTAACTAACTGACTTAGACATTGACTAACCATACATAAAGTTTTGGTTCACTAATAAAAACGCAATCAGGAAAAACACGCTTTTGTACTGCACCCTTTCACCCAGCATCCATGTGTATAGGAGGACCTTCAATGGAGGCTGCTGCATTCTCAACATCCCCCCACAAGTTGGGCAAGGGGCTGAAAGGAACAGGCCTAACTTGGACATCAATGCAGCAAAAAGAGCGCCTAGAAGAGCCTTAGTAAAGAGATCAGCCAGCTGGTCCTTGCCACGAATGAAGGAAGGATCAATGAAGCCAGATTTGAAGTGGTCACGGACAAGATGACAATCGATGTCCAAATGCTTCGTACGTTCATGGAACACCGGGTTAGCCATGATATGAAGGGCCGCCTGATTGTCACATCGCATGGGAATGGGAAGATCCACCGTGACATGGAGATCCCGTAAAAGAAAAGAAATCCACTTCAACTCATACACCGTGGCAGCCATGCTATGGTATTCGGCTTCGGCCGAAGAATGAGAAACCGTAGGCTGTTTCTTAGTCTTCCAAGAGGTCAAGGCATCCCCAAGAAAGACACAATAACCAGTGATGGAACAACGAGAGTCAACACACGCCACCCAATCAACATCAAAGTAGGCGGACAACTTCAATGATGAAGAAACTGGAACGAAAAGGCCCTGATGAAGGGAGCCTTTGAGATAGCGTACCACATGGAGGGCTGCAGTCCAATGACCCTCGCAAGGATGTTGTAATAACTAACTTAGTTGCTGTACCGAGTGAGATATGTCCGGATGGGTGAACCCCAAGTATAACAATCGGCCAACGAATCAACGGTAAGGCTCTGGGTTAGCCAGGATAGCACCAACATCAGACCTGAATTTATGACCCGGAGGAAGAGGAGTAGTGACACTCATTGCCTGGAGGAGACCGGTGTCTGCAATGACATCACTTATATATTTTGTCTGCATGAGGGAAATACCAGTAGGAGAGCGAGCAATTTGCAGGGCAAGAAAATAGCGTGCAGAGCCCAGATCCTTAATCGTGAAAAGATGATCTAGATACTGTTTCACATCAGAAATTAGACCTTCAGAGGGTGCCGTGAGGAGCACATCATCCACATAAATGAGAAGTACAATAAGACTAGCATCGCAACCTTGGTGAAAAGGCAATGATCATGGCTGGACTGTGAAAACCCATAAGCAAGAAGCTTCAAGGTGAACTCTTTATTCCACTCCTGTGAAGCTTGCTTCAGACCATAAAGTGACCTCCGCAGCCGGAAAACCTTGCCCGGAGCAACCTGATAACCTGGAGGAGGCACCATATAAATTTCTTCTTGGAGATAACTGTGAGGAAACGCATTATTACTATCGAGATGATGAATTGGCCACTGATGAGCAGTAGCTACAACAAGAAAGACCCTCACAGTAACAAATTTGCCAACGGGTGAGAAACTTTCGGTGTAGTCCACCCCTTCAATTTGATTATACCTTTTAGCTACTAAACGAGCCTTGTATCTTTCCACTGTTCCATCAGCCTTCATTTTGATTTTATACACCCACGTATTCCCAATAGCTCTCTTACCTTCAGGAAGAGAAACCACATCCCAAGTGGAATTCCTTTCGAGAGCCTCCAGCTCCTGATTCATAGCCTCACTCCATTGAGGGTGTTGTGCAGCTTGTGAATAAGTTCGTGGCTCCTGCAAAACTGAAAGTGATGCTACAAAATACGTATATGCAGGAGTAAAATGAAATAGGTGAGGAGAAGGAGAGGAAGAATGTGATTGACAGACAAAGTCATCAAGCCATTGTGGCTTAAAGGATGTTCTAGTGGACCTGCGTAGTGGTGGAGGGACAGGACTGGAGGGAATAATAGATTGCGGACCCTGAGGGGGTGTAGGGACAGTAGGAGGAAGAGATGACAGAGGAAGGGAGGAATCACTGTCTTTAATGGTTGGGATAATTGGCAGAGGTGTAGAATGAGGTAAGGAACAAGCAGTTGAAAAAGGAAAGATGGACTCCTTAAAGGTTACATCTCTAGAGATAATGATGTAATTTTTGTCAATCTCAAACACCCTGTAGGCTTTCTCTCCAGTGGCATAGCCAAGCAAAACACATTTGGAGGCTCTCTGCTCAAATTTATCTTTATGAGGTTTTGTATTGGAAGCATAGCATAGGCACCCGAAAACCCGCAGATGATCATAGGTGGGGGCTGTTTTATAGAGCAGTTCAAAAGGAGTTTTCCAACCCAAGCATTTAGAAGGTGTTCTGTTAATAAGGAAAGTGGCCGTCAAGACAGAGTCCCCCCAGAATTTTCGAGGAGAGATGACTGAAACATAAGACACCGGGCCATTTGAATGAGATGTTTACGCTTACGCTCGACTAACCCATTTTGTTGAGGCGTGTTTACGCAGGATTTTTGATGAATGATTCCCAATTTTTTGAACAAGGATTGACAGGTGTAGCTCAGAAATTTGGCCCCATTATCAGTCCAAATCACTTTGATTTTCACCCCAAACTTAGTTAGGACCATGGTACAAAAGGTGTCAAGAATACTGAAGGTTTGAGCCTTTTGTCTCATGAGATAGGTCCGCGTGGCTCTACTATGATCATGAACGATAGTAAGGAAATATTGACAACTGGACATAGTAGGCTGTCTATATGGTCCCCAAATATCAATGTGAATAATATCAAATATGGATTTAGAGGAAGAGTCACTAACAGCAAAGGGTAATCGTTGTTGCATGGCAATAGGACATACATCACATTCTATAGATTCAGAATTGGAACCAAATGGAATAGAGGAAATGTGTTTTATTGTTGTCATAGAAGAGTGACCAAGTCTATTGTGCCATAAGGCATCAGTACATGGAGATAATGCTGAAACAATACATTGAATTTTCTTTACAGAATGATTAACATGTTTGGCCACACAAAGAGAAGTATTGTCAAGTATATAGAGCCTATTCACTAGATGCCCCATCCCCAATGTTTCCTCAGTCCTCAGGGCCTACAAAAGGCAACAAGACTTGAGAAATTGAACTTTCAAAGGTAAGACAACACATAGTTTGCTAATTGAGATCAGATTGACAGTAAATCTTGGGATGTGAAGGACATCTATGAGGATAATGTTGGAAGACAATTTCACAGTTCCTATATACATGATTGAGTGTGTGGAACCATTAGGGAGATTAACATGCATGGAACGAGTAGGTGTAGTGTATGAGCTGAAAGAGTTAAGGTCAGTGCATATATGGCCTGTAGTACCACTGTCAATTATCTAAGAGTTTGAACCAGTCAAAGTGAAACTAGAGCTCATACCTACAAAGTTCTCATTGAGCTGAGCAAAGTTCACATGTATAGGGTCAAGTGGCATTTCCTCGTTCATCAGCCTTTTAAGTTCAGCCCTGAGCTTCTCTGTAAACAACTTATCATTCATTTGACCACCAGATTTTTCTTCCACAGCAGCAACATACCCTCTGCCTCTACCTGCCCCCTTCTTCCTTTGATCAGATAGGTCTTTGTACCAATCAAGTACGCCAAATATTTTGAAGCATGTATCCTTGGAGTGACCGGGCTTCTTACAATTGTCACACATCATATTCCTCTTATCACCTTGCCACTTCTTCTTAGACTCAGTTTTTACTTGGAAAGCATTGTTGCCTGCATTATCTCCCAAGGTGTCCTGCACTGTCATTTGCTTCTCCACACGCAGAAGCATCCTTCTGTATACTAGGCAAAGGCTCCAGAATCAGTATTTGACTCTACACTTGGTCAAAACTCCCATTCAGCCCCATGAGGAGCTGCATCAGTTGATCGGATGTATTTGATTCCACAATAGCCTTACTAGCTCCACAAACACAACCTGTGGCAGGTGCATCTAGGAGTTGGTGACAGACATACCAATTCATCCCAGAGTTTCTTTACCTTGGTGAAGTATTCAATCGGAGTCATAGTTCCCTGAGATATTGAAGATATCTCACGCTTCAGCTGATACAACATCGGACCGTTACTTTCGCCATATCTACCCTGCAGTTCCAGCCACAAATCCCTAGCAGAACTTGTGTAGATGAAGGCCTCATGAATCTCGTTGTAAGTTACATTCAAAATCCATTAGGTAACCATGCTATATGTGCGGATCCAGTGCTTCAGATCCTTAGATCCTGCTGTCGGTCGCACTGATTTGCCGTCGGTGAAATCCAGTTTCATCTTAGCTCGTAGTGCCAATCTGACAGATTGACTCCAAGCCAGATAATTGGCTCCATTTGAAGGTGTTGAGTCCAACACCAATCTAGGATGATCCGAAGGCTGGAGTTGTAAAACATCCAAATCTGTTTATGCCTCCATCTGACCGGCGACAACTTTCGCCTCTGCTGTTCTTGAGGACGACGCTATAAAACCAGAAAATCAAATTGATGTAAATGATAATGTCACGCGACGATATGCAGAGACCATTAGATGGTGGCTCTCGTACCATGTCGAACCTGAGAGAGCAAATGCGAAAAACTAAAGAGAAAATCCATGGAAGTCTGGAGTGAAACTTCTGTGTATATTTTCTGAATGAATACACATAGTGCAGGGCTCCCCTTTTTATACAAGAATTTCACCGCCTTTTTTTCTAGAAATATCTACTAACCTCCTCAACTAACTAACTGACTCACAGGCTGACTTAGACGCTGACTAACCATACACAAAGTTGTAGTTCACTAATAAAAACGCAATCAAGAAAAACACACTTTTGTACTGCACCCTTTCACCCAGCATCCATGTGTATACGAGGACCTTCAATGGAGGCTGTTGCATTCTCAACATACTTTGCACATGCCCATTCGGGTCTTTATAATTATGAATCACATTAGTTACGGGAGTATCACTTTTGGTCCTATAATTTTTAAAAAGTAAAACTTTTGGCCCGATGCACTTAGACACCACTTGGTCTTATTTATTAAATATCTAACGAAATGTGTCATGTGCCAAAAAAATGCTACTTCTTAGAGTTACTAGACCAAAAGTGAGAATTTTATAACTAATTGAACCAAAGTAGAAAGACCCTAAAATTATGAGAGGAAAAATGCAATTTTCCCGTTTAAGTATATTTACTCTTTATATATTTTTGCTGTGGTAAATGTATAGATGTATATATTGCAGCAGTCGCTATGTTTTGAACTCTTGAAACTGCATTCATGTGACCATCCATAAGTTATAGCTCTTACAACGTTTTGTCTTTGTCAGTTTTAAGGTTAAAATAAAATTCCAGGAGCAACTGAAGTTGTACTTTGAGAGACTTTCAAACAGTTGGATCGCATGTGGATCATTGTTGGCTCAGCAAAATCTATGAGATCTCCAGGATTCCATTCATCTTTCGCTTAGATCGTACGATTTCGTGGATGTATTCTGATTCGGATTTTACATGTTGGGGTTCTACTTATATGAATGGAGTGTAAAAATAGTAATACATTATGCGACATCGGTAGTTGAAACTATATTGTATCGACGTGATATGATTCATATTGTATGTGAAAACGTCAAATAAATTATGTCACGACAGCAATAAAATTTATATTATAATAACGTAATACAATTCAGACAATTTAATTTTCACACTTGAACGACGTCCCACAAATCAATCTGGTGTGGAGATTGATCAAATTTAGATTGATGGAGGAGATTATAGAACGACAATGAAGGAGAGCAACATGGAAAATTTCAATGAAGCCCTTCATGTGTGGGCAAAATTAACATTGTGGTCAAAGCCATGAGCAGACGTGTTAATGCCCAACGTTTACCAATTTAAGTAGAGGTTCATATAAATCTCTTTATTTATTGAATTTTGTTTTTGAAGTGAAAACGACGAATGTTATTAATTGAACTAAATCAGTTACAATCACCCCTGTCGATTATCAATCTCTAATAAGAGTATACATAAATGAAATCTAAACAACTCAGTACTGTAATGGTATACAAACAATCCTACTATATAGTAGACTATTATGCCACGTATTGATGAGGATTTGAATCTGAACCCATAATCTCTAAGGTCATGGGACCTCAACCTTAACCACTAGGTCAAGAGATCATTGGTTGTTTATTTATTGAATTGTATTTATTATTTCAAATTTTATTGTGTCTCCTATCAGTAAGAGAGAGAGAGTTCATCTATCTTATCTCAAGAATTATTTTGCATGACGCGTATTATTAAATGAAATAGAAGAAAAAATGAATTTCAAAAAAAAAAAAAAAAAATGGGCCAATCCCTATTTCAAAACAAAAAAGCAATAAAAATAAAATCCAATCCCTTTATCAGTAACTGAAGTAGGACTTTTGTCCACAGTTGCTCTTTGCTGACATCTTTTCTCTTTCCTTTATTTTCTGTAAGGAATGTGAACCTTTATTGCAATGATTGGTAAGGCCATATTTGTGTGATGAAATTGAAGTTGCTCAAAAATATCAGACACGTATGTATATATATATATATATATATACACGAAAAATTCATTTTAGTCCTGTACAATTTTATTTTCGCATTTTGGTCCTATAAGTTCGTGATTTTCACATTTTTGATTCTATTCCGGCGAAAATGGCCGGAAATTGTTTTAAAATGTGGTCATGTGCCTTGCACATGACTTTTTCCGGCCAATTTCGCCGGAATAAGACCAAAAATACGAAAATTACGAACTTACAAGACCAAAAACAAAAATAAAATTGTACAGAATTAAAAATGACAACTCCTATACATATAGAACCAAAATTACAATTTCCCCATAATATATATATATATATATATATATATATGACTGCTGACCCATAGAAGAAGACCAAAATGAGCTATAAAGTTGAAAAAAGAGTGGTGCACGTGAAGTTTGGGGAGTGAGTAATGGAAGCCCGTGACCGACCGCATCTCGTGCCGCATTACCCATACGACAAAACCCCCAAGTTGCTTCTCAACTCTCCGCCAACAATTCCTCATCCTGTTATTGTATTTATATTTGCATCACTTCATTTATGATTTCTTTATACAATCTAATAGTGGTTTTGGATAATTAAATATATATCTTTCAAAAACATCAACGTTATTGATACGGATCACTCTTGTTTTTAAAGAAATTAGATATACATCCCTAAAAGATGTTAGGGTAAATAATAATCACCATCATAAAGTTTGACACAATTATAGATACGTGTTCGTTATTTGGGAAAGTATAAATTACTCCCTTGACTTTAATGTCCGTCACAAGGAGACCATTCCATTATGTTTCCATCCAATTTTTCTAATGAACTACCTAAAATGGCTTATTAGATTATAAGTTATGATTTTATATATTTTTTAAAATTTTCTGAAATATTTTTGTTTATTAATATTCTCTATCAATCATTTATTTTATCTACCCTTAGGCTTTTTTTATTTTTTCTTCAAATATTTTTTTTAAAAGAATAAAAAATTCAACAGTCGTGCTTTTCCCATCTCTATCAAGGGACTACATATTTATTTTCAATTTGAGGGGTGTATTTGTAAATTTTTAAACAACGTGTGGATATTTGTAACCTCATGGGAGGTAGATATAATTTACCCAAAATATTAACATCATTACACAAGTTATCACTATTTTTAACTATCAAGAGTGATTTCTATAATTATGTAAAAGACAGAAGTGATTTGTGTAAAAATACCATAGATCAAAAGGTTTAAAATATAAATATAACTTATCTATACTATTATAAAAGAAAACTCTTTTGTCGTACCAATTTTTGAATGCCCCAATTTATCCTTTTGATTCATTCTATTTTTTATTTCTTAAAACAACCATAATAGTAATTTCACTATCTTTTAATAGCTCCACAATAACCCACTATTCATGTTTTTTTCAACCGACTCCACGTTTTTTTTCTCACCAACTTTTTTGTTGTTTATTTCTTCACTTTACAATTATTTTTTTTCACAAATTTCTTTTCTCTCTTTATTTTACATCACATTTATTTTTTGTATGCTCGCAGTAACTGCTAAGTTACTATTATTTCTTCTACTTTCTATCTTTCTTCTCTTCATTCGTTAAATATAAGTTATGTGTCCTACTCTTTTCCAAAAGGATGTCTGCGATAATTTAATTTAAGTGTCCATCAATTTTTCTTGGCTGAAAATAAGTCGGAAGCAGTGTTTTTTATTTATAATTCTATTTTTGGATTGATTAAATTAAACTTATTCAAATAAAAAGTTATAAGTTTCTTTCCACCTACTTTTCATTTTTATTTTTCATATACTTTCAATTTTCATTAGAGCTAAACTTACAACTTTTTCTATAGCTTGCTTCCACCATAAAAGTAGAAGCTACTTCAAACACACCCTTAATGTAAAAAATGAACTTTTACAGGTTTCTCATTTTTTTTTTATTTTTTTGAAAGAAAAGTAAATTTCATTGAATGGAAAAAATAGAGAACATCTCATACAAGCTCATGACCGAAAATTGAGCTAATCTAAGCTGTCGGAGCTAAATAATTCAACAACAAAAAAAAAACCATAAATAACAACCAGAATCCTATCTAACACTAGAAAAAATTTAATATTTAATCATGGTTAATTATCATGGTTAAAAATAAATAGCTGTAGTGACTAGCCATTCACCACGGTCATACAACGGTTATCGACCGTAGTATTTGTGAGTGCGGTAAAAACATTTGCTATGGCTCATAACCATGGCAAAAAGTAATTTCATGGTGGATAATATAGGTTTTTGCAATGGTTTTTGTTTAACCATGGTGAATAATAATTATTTACAATGATTTTAGCCCGTGGCCAATAAATTTGTAGTCAATAGTGAATTTTCTTCTAGTGTAACTCCATTCCATGCAATCTTCCAAAGCTTGTACAGGACCGAGGCTTGGAGCGAATCTTTCAAATCAGCCATCAAAATTCGTTGCCGAATCTATTCCATGACCATATCTCTATCACCGCCTCTGGAGGGGTTGCAGTCTCTAAAAATCGACGCCTACTTTTCATCCAAACATGGTAAATGAGGGGGCTAAGGTGGCTTTATAAGTTGCAACAACCAGATGTTGGCTTCACCAACGTCGAATTGCCCACAAAATGCCCTACTGCCATTGAACAAATGGCCAGCAAAAGCAGATTTTAGCATGTCGTATTAGCCAGGCACCTACAGAAGTAAAAACACTGAAAAAATATGCGTTGGTATGTCTCGAGCTCTTGCAACCCACAAAGTACACAATTACAGTTGCTGATATCCATCCATGGTCGATCAAGTATGGAAAGTCTTTCCCTAATTTCTAGCCAAAGTATGAAAATATTGCGTGTAGTATGGAATTTTCCTCTTAGCAGTGAGGCCCAAGGAACCTGAAGATCATCACGGTGAAAAAATTTATTTGCTTATGTTGTTTTGAAGTAGCCTGATGGCGAACCCCAACAAACCTCATCCTGTCCCTGATGTATAGGAGTTAGAAGTGCCATAATCTTCGTTACTTCAATAGTAGATGTTGCTGGACAACTCCTAGTCTCCTTCCACCAAAACAGCCTCCGATTTTGCATCAATAGGCAGTCGGGGTGACCATAGGATCCGTAGGAAATCGAAGTCCAAGAACCCCCAAAAAGTACCACGGGGCTAAACAAAAAACTTCTACCCTATTCCAACGCTACATATAATCTTCTATCTAAGTTGGCTCCTCAATTTTAGGAGTTTCCTCCAACTCCAAGTACCCTGGTGCGAGTCGAATGTCCATACAAATTTGCCCCGTAGCATGTGCGAAGAATCCACTGAACCAAAACAGAGGATGTATTATGACAAAGCACATCCCACAAGTGCTTGTTTATTAATGCTTGATTCATGTGAGTGATGCTCTTGATCCCAAGACCACCTTGTTCCTTTGGTTTGCAAACTGTCTCCCATGCCAACTGGCATTGCCCATCCCTGTGTTCCCTTTCCATAGGAATAGTCTCTTCTCAATCTCCTTTATCACACCTCTAGGCAGTATAAAAGTAAATGCTAATACGCATGAAGAGATAAAAGTACTGATTTGATAGGTTGTACACGCCCTGCATAGGAGAGCTGGACAGATTCCCAGCCACATATACGCTTCTCAATTTTTAGTAACAGTGGTTGACAATCAGCTTGAGTAATCCGTTTAGATAGTAAAGGAAGCCACAAATACTTGACAGGAAGGTACTCAACCTGAAATCCCATAATCTCCCTTAACTCAGGTCCTACTGATTTACAGAGAATGATCTAACTCTTGCTAGCATTAGCTAGCAAAATTGAGAGAGCTGCAAACTCCTCCATGCTACCCTTAAGGATGCTGAGAGTCTCCTTATCTGCCCTGCAGAATAATAGGATATCGTCTGCAAAAGCTAACATCACCAACTCAAGTTCTTGACATCTCCAATTGTAATGGAAAGTATCCAGGTGCGCAATTCTTGTCTTTAGCATAATGTTGAAAACCTCCATAACAATCACAAAGAAGTAGGAGGAGAGTAGATCCCCTTGCCTCAACTCCCTAGCCCCAAGAAAAAATCCATGATGAACCCCATTAAGACTAACAGAATAAGCAACTGTTGTAACACACTCCTTGATCCACATGATGAATTGAGGTAGAAAATGAAACAGTTCCAGTGCTGTTACCAAAAATGGCCATCCCATAGAGTCATAAGCTTTTGTAGTGTCCACCTTGAGTGCAGATCTAGGCGGAAGTTGCCTCTGATTTTAACATGCAAAAAACTTATGTGCCAAGATCCCTAATCGGTCTTCCTGGCACAAAGGCATTTTATGCCTTGTCAATAAGCTACTCCAACACCCCTTTGAGTCTCTTTACCAAGATCTTTGTGATGGCCTGGTAGACCACATTGCAATAGGAAATTGGTCTATAATCTGATACTCTTGTAAGCAGTTGTTCGTTAGGAATTAAGATGAACATAGTGGTTGGCATTCATCTGCTTCAATATTCGGCCACTGTGAAAGAATTACTGGATGGCTTTAGTGAGTTCCCCCCCAACAGTAAGCCAGGCCTTCTTGAAAAATGTTGTTGTGATGCCATTAGGCCCTGGAGCCCAACCATCTGAGATATCAAAGAAAGCTTTTTTTTTTTTTTTTTTTTGCACTTTCCTACTATGAACTGGAGCAATCAAAGCTTAAGCTTCCTCTTGGGTGATCTGGTGACTAATCCAAGGTGCCAAGTGTCCCAAATGCACCTCAAATTGCCTCCTAGAACCCCCTAATAATCCCTTAAAATAACCCACAAACTCCCCTGCACTATATTGAGGATCAGTGAGCACATTGCCCTGAGCTCTGTGATTTGGAAGACCCTGTGCGAAGACCTCGAGCCTTCACTTTCTTGAAGAAAACCTTGGAACACACATCACCATCTTTCAACCATTGCATCTTCGCACGTTGCCTCAGCATTGCTTGTTCTTACCTAACAACACCGTGTACACAAGTCTGCAACATTTCACTAACAACTAAGTACGAAATTATGCCTGAATTAGAGGTGTAGTTGTTGTGCAAGGTCCAAAAAGTCTGCAGCCAAAGCCACATTCTGTGACAGATCCCCTTTAATTTTCCTGAGCCTTCTAAAAACTGGTTTAAGGAGACTCATTTTTTTTGTGATAGCATATATTCTTGTCCCATAGATGTTGTGCCTCTAGACTTCATCGGCTAACTTATGAAAATCTGCAGATTTAGTGAGAAAGTTGTCAAATCTGAAAATAGAATTCCCTCATGTTGTTCCTATTCAGTGCACACAATTAAAGAGCAATGATTCGAGGTTCTTTAGGACTACCAACAAAAAAATATGTTTTAGGCCAGTTCACCATCCACATCTCATTGACCAATACTCTGTCAAGCCTCTCCTAAGCCTTCGTGATCCAGCACTAGAATTATGCCAAGTATACCACATACCCTTTATTGGCAAGGTTGTAAGCCCAGCCTCAAGCAATGCTTGTTGAAGCTCCCCTATCGCCTAGCGTTGATCATTGGAGGTACCCAAATCTCACTGTTGTCCAAGACATCATGGAAATCACCTAAAACTACCTAAGCCTGATCCCCAACACCTTCATCCAGACGTCCAAGTTCCACCCATAGCTTACACCTAACCAGAAGTTCATTCTCCGCATGCACACAAGTTATGAAACACCTTCAGTGCATTCTCCTACTACACACACTATAGTGAATAAATTGTCTAAGGATGGCAAGACATAGATATGGACGTCCCATCACCCTTTGGGTCCCTGCATTGACCAAGTCACGCCTCCTTGGATTGCTAATGTGCAAAGGTGGCTGTTCACAAACCCCTCCTCTCTCCACGCCAGCTACCACCTCACTGCTAGAGTCAACCTTTGTAGATGGAGTTGACTTCATTGCCTAGACAAAAACACGCATAGGCTGTTTTTCCTTCTTCCCCAAAGTACAATTAATTATATAGTGTCCCGATGTCTGGCATTTGGTACAACATTTTGACACCCATTCACAATTAACTTCTACCTTCCATGGCCTCTCCTCACCACCTTCTTCCACTTGAGCCAAAATCACGAGATGGGCAAGGTGGATGTGTAGTCAAGCATTACACATACACTTGCTTAATCAAGCCATAAGCAATCACAAGTGATTACATTCGGATATAGTGGCTTCCCGACACCACTAGACACTGTACTCAATCCTTCCTCCATTCATAGTTTCAAAGGCAAATATTTCAATCGGATCCCAACAGCTATCTACCTTAGGTTTTGCTTCCTCAATGCCAACGCCCAGTTATCACTTTTGCAACATAATATGATGTCATTGGAATAGCCAGGGACTGCCTTCAGTGACCTATTCAAGAGTTGTATTGATTTTGAATTGGAAAAAATAAAATCCACTCAAAGTTGTCGTAACCTCCTTCAACATAGGCCATGTTGAGCAAACAAACAATTGTGGGAAAAATGATTTTTCGCCTAGAAAGTAGCCCACATCCGTCGTGGCCCATCATCGAGATCCCTATTCAATCATGCCAACGATTAGGTGAACAACAATCTCACGATTTTGCATTATAGGGGGAATATACTTCAAAGTCTTCCGTGATGAGTGCAGAAAAGCTTCCTTAATCCTGGGTCCAACATGAAGTTGTGGCTTAGACGTGTTCAATTTCACAGATCCCACAAATATCTCATTGGTAGCCCTTAAAGGTTCCTGCAATGGGGGCTAGTCGGTAAAGGGCCCTCCTTCTGCAATGGACCAGATGCATAAGAATTCTAGCCTAAGCTATGGCTATCGACCTGTTCAACAATCGAAACCCTAAGGTAGGGAAGCGTCCCCCAGAAACCCTGGGTAGCATATTAGGGGTTGATGAATCTTGTCCCACCAGCAACAAATTGGCCATCCTACTACCAGCAATAGGGTTCTCGTCGCTGGCAACAACCTGAATACGTAAGTATTCTTTGTGTGACCGAATTCCACGGCACCGAGGCCATAACTCCACAACTAACTATAGGAATAGTGTATGGGAGGGCAACCAACATTCCCACCATAGTGGACTCCGTTCTAACCCCTTTGCGATCGTATTTCTCCTTTCATTGGTTTTGTAGTGGGACAAAGATATATGGAGAAGTGATTTTGACTATTGAATGTTAAGATTAAATAGCTTAAAAGATCTTATAAAAAAGAAAGGTTGATTTTTATTTTTTTTAAGAGCTTATAATATCATGAACATCTTATTTTAATTAAGATCTTATAAACCCTATAGAAAAAGACATATTATCAAACAATTTTATAAAACTTATAAGCTCTCAAACATATTATAATATGTTTTAAAGAGCTTATAAGCTCAACCAAACACCCACTTAATCTTTTATGTGCATACATGATTATTTAATATTAAAAAATTAAATAATAAGAGACTTTCTGAATAATTAAATTTTCATGGACAATGTCCATTTAATAAAAAAAAATAGTGCTTTTATTTGTCGATATATTTTCAATCAAATAATAAGAGATTCTTTGAATAATTGAATTTTCATATGCAGTTTCAATTTAATAAAAAATTGTGATTTTATTTGTCAATATATTTTTATTCTTAATACTTATTTAATTTTGTTTGACAAATAAAGGAAACTAAAATAAAACAAACTCTAAATATTTTAGGATTACGAAAATAAAAAGAGCTCGATGAATAAGTGAAACTAGAATTAAACAAAAGCTTCACAAAAGAGCGATTTTGGTATTTTAAAAATCCTTAATTCTTTTTTCGAAAAAGCAATTTTCAATAAGGGTTAAAATGAACCTTTTGAACTTAAAAATAAAAGGAGTTAGAAGGTCAGGGGAGTTTTTGAAGGTTTTAATACTTTAGGGGGGTAATTGATGTGGGGTAAATACTTCAGGGGTGATAAGTGTATTTAACCCTTAAAAAGATTACTTAACTAAGGGTATAGGTGTCTTTTCACAATAGGGAATAATCAGTTAGAAGATTCATACTTTTATATATAGTAGAGATTAATTGTATGCCTTTCTTGAATAATTTTTATTTAAATCAGATTTTGACGCATCAAACTGATTATATAGCAAATAATATTGTACTTACTATATGATTAATTATTTTTTTAAGTTGTACATTAACCATATAAAAAATATAAAATATTTATCATAGAATTCAATTGATTGTGATTGAGCTTAATTCCAACTAAAATTTTCTTCTTTGAAATATTGTCATATTATACATCCATGGTAGCAAACCAATTAATGACCCAATTTCAAAATAAAATTATCAACAATTGAAGAGAAAGAGCACAATAAGGCTTAATTATGTTTATATATATATATATATATATATATATAAAATACTACCAATTATGCAATATCAAGAATAGTAAAATTACATGGTCCACATGAGAGTAAAATATTCAAAAGTTTGATCAAATTTAATACAAATAAGAAAGTATACATCTTGTACCTTTTTTAACCAATACCAAACAAAATAGTAGAGGAAGACAGGTCATAATTAATTAACATTTGATTATTAATTTGGAAACTTCCAATATTTCATATTACACAAGATTCCATGCATAGTTACACAAATTCAAATCAATACTATAGTACTCTTCTTGTACCTACAACATAAATCTTTCCTTGCAAATTTAATATTATATTTTGAATTAAATTTATTTATGTATTTTAATTATAGATATAATACTCACATCATTTGTATATTTTTCAAAAAATTATACGATTATTTATAATTTACAACATAACGAAATATACAATAAAAATAGCATAGATACTATGCCGTTCAGTAGAAGAAATATGATCATTTGTCATGGTTAATTACCATGGTCAAAATTTTAAAATATTATGGCGAGTACTAATTAATCGTAGTTGCACAATGATTATTGACCGTCTGTAGGCGAGGTCAAAACATTAGTCATAACTAAAACCATAGTAAATCTTTTGACCAAGGTTGAAACTATGACAAAATATTAATTAATCGTGATTAGAAGTTAATTTATCACATTTGTTTTGTTTAACCATAATAGGTAGTATTCATTCACCATGATTTTTAAATTATAATAATATATAATATAAGAAATAATTCAATTTTTACGGTCTCCTGAAGATTCAAGTAAAAACTTTCATGTACACATCAAATAAAACAAAAAGAATTATTTATTGATGCTTTGGCCCATCCAAATTCCTTGTCATGAATAGGACTTAGGTCCTTCACATGCATTGCCAAATGCCAATTTTGTAGTATGAAAACCAGCTGTAGTTTTAAAAAGGGATAACTGCAATTTACCCATGTGATATAAGAAATGAGCAAAAATTTTAAAAAATAATTAACAAATTACTCCTTATAATATTAAAATGAAGTAAATTATCTCCCTATGTTTTCCCTTGATAGGGGGATAATTTACTTCATTTCTCAAAACATAAGAAATTAATTTACTAATTATTTTTCACACAGAAATTTTTGTTCATTTCTTATATCACATGGAATAAATTGCATTTATCCCGTTTTAAAATCACTATACTTAACCATCACAAGCTGAACTGAACTAATGCCTTCCTTTCTTCCCATCACTCGTATCTATAAAAGCCCTCTCACCCTATCTTCAAACAACCATCATTTCTTATCCAAACAAGGCCCTATGGAACATTCAATCATTCTTGACATATTCCTCTTCATTTGCCTCTCCACAGCATGCAATGCTGCTTTTGACCCGTGTTCCCCCAAAACGGGTTCGGATCTATCCGTAATCCCAATTTATGGCAAATGCTCGCCCTTCGACTCACCCAAGCCCGCCTCTTCATGGCTCAACACGGTCCTGAACATGGCCTCGAGCGACCCGAAACGTGTCTCGTACTTGTCAAGCCTAGTGGCCCGAAAGCCCACCTCGGTCCCAATTGCCCCGGGTCAAGTAATCAACGTCGGCAACTATGTCCTCCGGGCCAAGATTGGGACTCCGGCCCAGCTCATGTTCATGGTCATCGACACCAGCAATGATGCTGCATGGGTCCCATGCAGCGGTTGCGCTGGCTGCTCGTCCTCCGTGTTTGCGCCAAACACGTCCTCCACTTACGGTTCGTTGGACTGCTCCGTACCCGAATGCACCCAAGTCAGTGGACTCTCGTGCCCGACTGTCGGGTCGGGTTCTTGCCTCTTTAACCGATCCTACGGTGGGGACTCCTCATTTTCCGCCACGCTGTCACGTGACACCCTCACACTAGGCAACGACGCCATCCCCAACTACGCGTTCGGATGCATCAATGCCGTGTCCGGTGGGTCGATCCCGCCCCAAGGGTTACTCGGCTTGGGTCGGGGCTCCATGTCACTACTCTCACAATCCGGGTCACTCTACTCGGGTGTATTCTCATACTGTTTACCCAGCTTCAAGTCATACTACTTCTCGGGCTCACTCAAACTCGGGCCCTCAGGCCAACCAAAGAACATCAAAACCACTCCACTCCTCAAGAACCCCCATCGCCCATCACTATACTACGTAAACCTCACCGGCGTAAGCGTGGGACGGGTCAACGTCCCGATAGCACCGGAGCTCCTAGCATTCGACCCCAACACCGGAGCCGGTACCGTCATCGACTCAGGCACGGTTATAACCCGGTTCATCCAACCCGTTTACACTGCCATCCGGGACGAATTCAGGAAACAAGTTACCGGCCCGTTTAGCTCCTTGGGGGCATTTGATACTTGCTTTGCAGCCACAAACGAAGCGGTGGCGCCAGCCATCACATTCCACTTCACAGGATTGGATTTGAAGTTGCCGACGGAGAACAGCTTGATACACAGCAGCGCGGGGTCGTTGGCGTGCCTGGCAATGGCGGCAGCGCCGAACAACGTGAACTCAGTGCTGAATGTGATAGCCAATTTGCAGCAGCAGAACCTCAGGATACTGTTTGACACTGTCAACTCTCGTTTGGGAATTGCTCGAGAGCTCTGTAATTAAGCTATATGTCTCCCTTACTTCCTCTCTTTGAATTAGTGTGTACTACTAGCTGCAGTTTATGTTTCCCAATCTTTTTAAATAATTAAATTACTAAGTTTGCATCTAAAGGTTTTCTGTTTTGATAATGATATGTATGTTTATATTGATTTTAGGGTTAATTACGCTCAAATTCTATCTGAAAATAAAAAATTATACTTTCCCCCAAAAAATAGTTTTGAAATTACACTTATATCCTCCATTTACACCTTCTCTTTCTGTTAGAGTTTAGATGGAAAATGTTTATGTCAGCCAAAAAAATTACATAAATTTTCAATTAGAGTGAATTACAACGACCTCCCCTAAAATTTGACATAATTACGGATATCCCCTCGTTTTTTCAAAAATTAAAAATACACCTCTAAGGTTTGTAACCATTTAACAAATAACCAATTTTCATCCATTTTATGGGTGAATTGACCAAAATGCCCTTATGCAAACTGAATTTTTTTCTAAAATTTTTTGAATTTTTTTGGACTAAAATCCTCGAGGAGAGGTCTCTTATACTTTTTACACAGATGAGCAATAATACAATTTGTCTTCACTGGTTTTTCTATAATTAAAAAAATGTTCGGGCAAAATGGACAATTCCAGGCTTTTGGTTAAAAATTACAAACTTTAGGGGGGTATTTGTAGTTTTTAAAAAAGCGAGGGGTATCCATAATTATGTCAAACCTCATGGGAGGTCATTGTAATTCACCCTTTCAATTATCCCCTCATTTAACATTCCCATGTGTATTTTTATACTTATAAGGGGAATAATAATATATATACATGGGGTGAGGTTAATATTGTTACATTTTTCTCTTATATATACAAAATTAATATATGATAATGTTAAATGAGGGGTAAAATTAAAAATTTATGTAATTTGTTTTGCTAGTTTGCTAACATCGGCATTTTTCGTCAAAATCCTAAAAAAAAAGGGTCAGGTGTAAGTGATGAATTTTCAAAAGGAATTTAAGTGTAATCATAAAATATTCTTGGATAAAAGTATAATTTCATATTTTTAGAGGGATTTAAGTCTAATTAAACCTTAATTTTATATACAAGTACAAAATTTCTCTAAACGAAAAAAATGGCGGTGTGGGCCCAATTTTTAAGAAAAGAAGATGGTTGTCTCCACCTGTAGAGAGTTTGATAAATAAAAATCATTCTTTTTCTACATTACAAATGAGTACGGTCTAAGTGTGATAAATCAGTATTTCCAACCATAGTTAAAAAAAAATGTAAAACTTGAGTTTTCTTCATGATAATTCAGTATTTGTCAAGATTTAATTATGATGAAAATTGTCAAGGTTTTCATGATTTTTAACTACAATTAATAATTTTGACATGTTAGCTAAAATAAACTATTAATAACTGTTGTGATAAAGGAAATTGTCTATTAAAATTTTAGCAGGGACCTTGTTGTATTTAAGTCTATGAAAAAATGATTGCAATAGTGTGATGGATTATTCAATAAGCGCATTTCAAGATAGGGCCATAAAGAATGTTTGAGAGTAGGTAAAAGTACGGAAAATTATTGCCCGAATCAAATTTGGTCGAACCAAATTTATTATAGAGTAAGTGTGATACACTTGCTATATATGTGATTGGTCACTTTCCTAAACTATACACCAATCACAAAATAAGTGTATTGCATTTATTATATAATTAATTCAAATTTGGTCGAGTCAAGTTCCTATAATTTCCCCCAAAAATACTATCAACCGCAACGCTTTGTACTTTTTGTCCTCTCCTTTGGAAAAGTTAAAGTCGTTTATGGCAATGAATGATAGGAGACAACAAATGCGACAAATCATGCATTACGGACAATTTCCTGAAAACCTTCTAAAGTTTGGTCGTATTAAAATTTGATGTTTCAATTTTAAAGAATTACATGCAAACCCTTGTGAATAGGGCCGCAAACGAGCTGAGCTCGACCAAAAATTTAAGCTCGAGCTCGATGAGCCTGTGTCTTACAGGCTCGAGCTCCAGCTCACGAGCTCAAATTTGTTTTTTTTTTTTCTTTCTAAAAAACAACAAAAAAGTATATTGATTATTCTTAAAATTCATATAAATTGTATTAAATATGTATTTACAAAAAAATTATCGAAACATATTTTATTGTTGATTAAGCTTGTTTCTAGATAATATAAACAAAAATACCATATTTTAATATCATCTAAAACTAAAATATGAGATATTGACTAATAATTTCTAATATATGGTGAATTTTGAAACAAATGCATTTTGTTGTAGTAGATATAAAAATTATAACGATAAAATTCATATGAATTGTATTAAATATTATTTATAAAAACATTATCAAAACGTATTAAATCATTGATTAAGCTTGTTTCTAGATAATATAAATTAAAATATCATATTTTAATATCATCTAAAACTAAAATGTGATATATTGATTAATAATTCTAATATATGATGATTTTTTGAAATAAGTGCGTTTTGTTGTAGTGAATATTGAAATAGAAAAATAAAATTCGTATATATGAATTATATTAAATATTTATATAAAAAATATCAAATCGCACTAAGTTGTTGATTAAGCTTGTTTTTAGATAATATAAACTAAAACACTATATTTAAATATCATCTAAAACTAAAATATGAGATATTGACTAATTATAATTCTAATATATGATGAATTTTGAAATAAATGCATATTGTTGTAGTAGATATTGAAATTATAATGATAAAATTCATATGCATTATATAAGATATTTATTTACAAAATAATTATCAAATCATACAAAATTGTTGATTAAGCTTGTTTTTAGATAATATAAACTAAAATTCCATATTTTAATATCATCTAAAACTGAAATATGAGTTATTGACTAATAATATATGATGAATTTTGAAATAAAGATATTTTATGGAGTGGATTTTAAATTATAACAATAAAATTCATATGCATTATATATACAGAATATTCATTTACAAAAAAAATACCAAAACTTACTAAAAATGTTCCTTAAGCTTGTTTTTAGACAATATAAATAAGAATACCATATTTTATTCTTATATAAAATTAAATAAAAGATATATTGACTAATAATTCTAATAGATAGTGAATTTTGAATATAAATTTGATATAATATTGAAATGTACTCAAATATATAAAACTATGTATAAAAAAAATTAAAAACAAAAAGTGTGAGCATGTGAGCCGACTGGCGAGCTCACGAACACAAATAATTGACCTCGAGCTCGAGTCGAGCTTGGACTCGAGCCTGCTCACGAGCTCAGACTCGAGCAGGCTCAGCTCAACTTGCACCCCTACTTGTGAATAATGTGTAGATTCTAGGTCATCAACGTTTAATTGAGTTGACATCACCTCTTTTTAATGAATGAGTGTCCTGAGTTCAAACACAGGTTCTCACATCAGCCCTCTACTATCATTTGTAATAATTTTTTTTTTTTATTGATTTCCTCTCTAGGATTTTTCATTTTTCAACCAGGAAAATGGTGATATCAGTAAAAAATAAATAAATATTAGAAGTGGTCACAGTAGCTTGCACATTGTTGTTGTGCTTTATAGAATTTGGCCTATAGCTTGGCAACAGGAATGACGGAGGTCGGAACTGCTTGTACACGTTTTTTTTTCTATTAATGCAACTTACTTTATCCCAAAAACAAAAACAAAAAAAAAAAAAAAAAAAGTGGTTGCAGTATGGATGGGCTAATCGTATTTACGATTTTTAAAAAACTTAACACAAACCCAACTCAACACTCATTAAAACCACATTTGTGGTTTAAATTAATTGGAGCGGGTTGAGGCGAGTTTTGTTATTTTTATTATATTAATATTTCATATATAGAATCATCTCATCCGTAAAACAAGTGAATTTTAAATTTCAATTATTTCAAATACATGAGATATAATATTTAAAAATACATATTTTGAAATCACGAGTAAAAGTCTAAACACCAAATAAATTAACACCATTCAAGATAGTGGCCTGATTCTTTAGTAGATGTTGGTAAGTGGACATGGTGACTACGAAATGCTAGTCCTATGTTTGATTTCATTTTTAAAATGTTTTGTTTTATTTTGTGAAGATAGAGAGACATAAGATATTGTATACGATATTAATTTATTGATTTTGAATATACGATATTGTAAATATTATATATTTGAGACACAATTATTTATTTAAAAACATTTAAGAACTAATTTACATAATTATTTTATATTACTTTTTTAAATACTATTTTGATGTTTGGTTTTAAAGATACAGTATACCCCATACAAAATTTATAAACTTGTTATATGGATGAACTTATATTTTATATATAATATTTGTAGTTTTATATTCTTTTGTATAAATCTTGCAAAACATCAAGAGAAAATTGCATTTCTATTACCATACTATAGGGGCCCTTGCAAGTTTGGTACCATACTTTCTAAAATAGTCGATTTTGATACTGTAGTTTACAGAGACTTGCGAATAAGGTACTTTGCTTTCATTTTAGCCCCTCAACCTTTAGAAAGTATCAGATTTGGTCCCAAAACTTTTTTTTTTTCAGAAATAGCACCCATGTAATTCAATTCTGATCAGGCCCAACATGTTTCCGAAAATAAAATTAAGCCTCCATAAATTCATACCTTGGTTTGACCACTTTGCTACCGGGTATTCCAACTCCTCGTTTTTACGGCTCTTTCTCCAACCACACTACCGCAGCAGATGGTTCGCAGGTACTTGGCTCCTTCAGCAACAAACAGCACAGCCCTACTTCGTTTCCTACTTTAGGGCGTAAAAGTACTCAGAATAGAGACTTAATAAAATTTTGGACAAACAAATTGGACAAAAGCCTTTACTTTATTGAAGAAATACTTGATATATAACATAAATATTTTATTCCTCTATCGGAGGAGAAAACTATTTAGCCTCTCATATATAAGAGGACTTGACTTGTTGGGGATAACCCCATACACTGGAATATCCTAATACTTAGAGAATTTAGAGACACAACTTATTTTTTTGAAGAGTTGGAGAAGTTTTTCTGATGTCCTCCATCTGCTTCCTAGCTCTCTATTTATAATAATCCGCGGACTTCAAACTCGGACTACAATCTTGTTTTTGGGTGACGTCATTGCGTTCGTCACCAACTTTGTCTTTCAACGTTCCAGCTATGGTCATTATGCCTTGTCGGCCATGTGCTTGCCAACTGATGTTCTTTGTCTTTCGGACTGTTGGCACTTCTGTCTTCTTCTGCCGACAGTCTTCCTTTTGATTTTTTACATCTTGAGGTTTTTACCTCCTTTTGTAAAAATAATTTCTTTTACCCTTTTCTGGTCTTGGTTCAGGTTTATTTTGAGTTACTCGAATCTTTGTTCCGAACAAGGGCTTTTCCTGTTTTTCACAATAAGGGCATAGGTGGTTATGCCATCGTCCTACATGCATCATGTTGCATGCCTTCTTCCTTGTGTTCTCTGTTGCAGGCAGCTTATTTTCCTATATAAGCATTCTTTTCTTTTCAAACAGGCTTTCTGCAAACTCGGTGCTTTTTTCCTGTCATGGAGTTTAACAGGAATGATCCATTTAATTTATTGAAAAATATTTCAAATGGATATTTGACTTTATCCATCTCTGTGAGACAGACCCAATAACCCCATGCTCCCCCTGGTGGATATGTCATCTTCACTAAGGGAAGATACCAGGGGAGCCTCTCCTGTGGCAGCCTTGACTCTGTTGAATGCTACCATGTCTGGTCTCTGTAATTTGATGAAATGGAATGCTGGATGAGACCCCTTTCCTATGAATTCTGGAGCTATGAAAATGAACTTAAGCTCCAAAATATCTCCTCGTTTAAGGTGGGGATTGTTTTGCCATGCGTCATATACTGCCCACTAATCCATTCCGGAAGCTTTGAGATTTTCGGAAAGCTTGGTGACGTAGTATGAACTGAAGCAAGGGCTCCAAAAACATACCACTCTCATACCTCTTCTGGTTTAGACCCTTCGGTCATCCAGATTCTGTTATATCTTCCGGATGTGTCTACGATGGTCTTGCCTGGGCTTATGCCTTTACAGGAAACAAGTTTTTCCCATGATCTCGGATAATCCTGCCAAGCGGAAACAAAAGATAAAGCTTCATTAGTATTAACCTTAGAGGTACCCGTCATTGGCCTAAGGTTAATCTCTTCCTCTTTTACCCCAGAGGTGTTGGGTTGACTTGAATTATCAGGAGTTTGCACTTCCTGTAACTCAACTTTTGCCTTTTCACCAGAGTCTGGCGATGGCCTTGTGCAAGCAGTACTTGAATCTACCGCTACAGGTTTAGAGCCCTGTTCTCTAATTGCAGGTTTAGAGCCCTGCTCTCTTAATTCCCGGGCTATCACCGAAGATGATGCCTTTCGAATTGGTTCCAGTAAGTCATCCCATAACAAGCTTGTAACAAGTTTGGTACTCCTGATGGCGGTCTGGACAGTGTCCAGATCAGTTCGTTGAACTTGGCCAGCTATTTGGGCTTTAACCGTTAGCTGTCCAAATCTCTTATCAATCTCCTCAAGGTTCTCCCTGAGGTGCCTGAGCCTGATGATGACGGAATCTGCTTCAGCTGCCTCCATCTCTTGTCAAGAAATCTGCAAGAACATTTTCATGAGATTTAATAACGACAATATTATAACAATAATATTGGCATTCTGCTTGCCATCTAATAATACGAGCTTTCTCAATCTTTGATTCAAGTTTATTTTTTAAGAAAGCTTTAACATTCGTATTATCAACTTTTAATGTAAATTCTTTGGCTAGTAAGAAAAAAGGCCATTTCTTGAAAGCCTTCCAAACCGCAAAGAATTCCTTCTCGTTGATATGCCATAGTTTGGCTTGTTGCTCAGTGAACAACCCTCCTGTGTACTTACAAGGTTCTTCATCCGTAGTTGTCCTTTTCATGAGCACTGCTGCCCATCTGTAATCATTGGCGTCTGTATAGACTAACAACTCATCCTCGTCTTGTGGGATTGCAAGCTTTGGCAAGTTATTGCAAATCTGTTTTAACTCACGAACCCTTTGCTTATGAATTTCCTCCCATTTCCATTTTGAACTCTCTATTTCCTTCAAAAGTGGAGGGAAATCCTTTCTGTATTTTGCAAGTTCCTTTATAAAAATTCCTGCAAAATTGACGACTCCCAAGAAGCTTTGAAGTTGCTTCTTATCTTTAAGAATGTTAGGAAAATTGCAAATCTTTTCTACAATGTTAACTTGCAACTGAATGCCTGTTTCGTCAATAAGAATTCCTAGAAATTCAATTTTATTGACAGCTATGATAGCTTTCTTTTCAGAAAGCACCAATCCCTCTTTATGGCATGCATCAGAAAATATTTCAAGATGTCTAATATGATCATGTATATTTTTTGATGCAATCAAGATATCGTCTGTGTAAACAAACATAAACTCTAGATAGTCTTTAAAAATACCTTCTGAGTCTATCCGCGATTGCACTTTTAGACTCTCCTTCAAGGATGCTTGCTTTGGTTTCTTCTGGGGCATTATCCCATCCAATCTTTACCGACCCTTCCAAGCTTAACTTCAAAAGCTTTATGAAGTTATCCTTGTCTAGTTCCAATGTAGTTGCTGCAATTTTCATGGCTACAACCCATTCATCTATCAGTTTTTCGATGTTTTGGAAGTCGATAACATCCAGGTTGAGAACAGTGCCATATGGATGTAAGGGCTGGAGCATGGTCCTTGCCCATGGTGTGTTTTCAGGCACTTGTCTTGGATTTCTTTCTGGGTTTTCTCGCAATCTTGTCCCTACAAAAGTAGGGGTAGCATTGGTGTGAAAATCCGTACATTCTCTCATTGGATGATCATGCGGCGGATCATTTAAGCCTGTGCTTCCCTCCTGCGGGGGTAAAACTGGAGCGACCTCATTGGTTTGGATGTTGACTAAATCCACAATCCCTAGTTGAGAAAAGGATTCAGCTAACTCTTGTAGATCCGATAGATCCACTCTAGATATCTCCATTACTTGATGGATTTGATGATCTCGATGATTTGTTCTTCATGTGTCTTTGGCTTCGAGATCTCCTTCGCCTTTCCTTTCTGATGTAGGAAAGATACTGGTCCAAGGGCATCCCTGATGCGTTCCTGATGAGATCTTGATGTCTCAGGGGTATTCCTTTGATTTCTTTTCAGATCTGTAACCTCAATCTTCAGATCTGTGAGGTCCTTTTGTAGATCTAGTAGGATTTTTAAGATCTCATCCATCTTTTGCTTCAAGAGGTCTATTTTCATAGGTATATGGATTAGCCTATGTCCATAGTCTTGAACTGTCTTTTGTACCTCTCTAACGTCCTGAGAGTACTTTGAGAAATCCGGTTCGAGTTCCCTCCAATCAGTTCCTTTAATCATTACTTTTAGAACTATTTTTTCATAAATCTATCTGTTCCGGATCTCCTGGCTGGGATTCTTCCATGGATCTCAGCTCCCTGTAGACGTCTCATCGCATTTCCTGGTAACGTCTCTCGAACATGGCGATTTCTGTATCATTCCTCTCTTTCTTCCTTTGGAAGAAGTGACGCATCAACCAACCTCGAACTGTTGGCGATATTTCTAAGAATTTCCATAAGAAATTCCGTTTTCTGTATTTTCAGAATTTGAAAATATTCCTTGTTTTCAATGTAACTCGAACTTTCGTTCGGTTCCATACTTTTAAAGATCTCCTCCGTTAGGGATAAAATATCAATATGTAATATAAACAAATATTTCTCCAATAAACCTAGGCTCTAATACCATTTTCATGCATAGGGTACTAAATCTGAAAATCTGCGCAAAAATGGACAAAAACCGTGCAAAAAATAAATTTAGGGGACAAGAAATGATATTATCAAAAGATGAGGGTTGGTACTAAAACCGTCAGTTTCAAAACTAAGGTACTCTATTTGCAACTTTCATAAACTGCGGTATCAAACTTGTCTGACTTTCATAAAATGCGGTATCAAACTTGCCAGACTCCTCATTGTGTGGTACTGAAATTGACTTTTTTGAAAAGTTCGGTATTAAAATTGCAAAGGGGTCTATAGTATGGTACATTCTTTGCATTTATCCCAAAAATCAATGATTTTTATTTGGATTCCAACTGGTAGTAAGTGTTACTTTTATGTGAGTGGGCTTGTGTTCAAAACCCTATTAGCAACAAATAAATCGAACTTTGTCAAGTTGGTGCCATGTCATCATCATTATAGATTTGCATATAAAATTTTAACCATTCTTACATAATTAATCTTACGCCTTCGAATATAATTAAGTCATGTATCGATTTTTTGTTAAGACTTGTAAATTTTGAATTACTTCAATTCTGTGGAGTATATGTCATTTTTCCACACTTACATAACCTCCTTTCTCTTTTGTTCAACCCGCCCAATAGATTGCCACTTTTTAGCTGCTCTTCTTTACCTTAGCTAGCTTATGTTGTCACCACCTCACCGATTTTGATTCATATATATAAAAGAATATTCGATTTAATATCATGTGAAAGGCACATGATGATTTTCCGACTAAATTGGAGTAAATGTGATAAAGAATTAATTAAGTTTTTGGGTGAAATTGATAGGTGTATAAGGTTGAGTTGGACCTATGGGTGCAAGATGAGCCGACCCGGCTCTCAAACTTTCGGACACAAATAGTTAGGAGGTTGAGCTCCTTGATGAGCTGAGCTTTGAGCCTACGTTCTTGTGTTCGAGAGCTTGCAAGCCTGTTTTCTTAATACTTTATTCTTATTACTTTTAAATTTTGTATATATTTGACTACATATTCAATATTATATATTCATATTCAAAATTCCATATATATCATAATTATATTTGATTAATATATATCTCATATTTTAATTTTGATAGTAATAAAATATATATTTATTTATATTATCTAATATCTATCTAAAAATAAGCTTATTCAATAATTTAGTAATTTTGATATTATTTTTAAATAATTATTTATGCAATGCATATGAATTTTATTGTTATATTTCAAATCAATTTGTAACATCTTGTAATTTGTAAATTAACAAGTTCTAATAATTAACTTATAAATTTTTATACTTACTTGAGAGTATATATTTTTCAAGATACATAACATGTAATATTTGTAATTTATGTTGAAATTTGGTGATCCCCATGAATAAAGCTAGAAAAAAAATAACAATGATGGTTGAACTATTTTACTTATATTTATTGATATTAATGCATTATATAGATGTCATTTAGATCAACTACTGCTTGGTTTAAAAAAATTCTTCTTTTTTACTTTTTGTCTAATTTAAAGATATAAAATATAATTTTTCATCATCATATTTTAAAAATATATTTTCATGAAAGTACTCATTCTAGTTTTAGAAAATAACTTATATTTTAATTAAAATTAATTTATTATGTAATTTGACTAGAAAAGCTTTATCTAGACAAATATATTTTCAAAATGGTGTCTAGAAGCATTATTGAATTCTTTTAATAAGTTAGTAATATTTTTTTATTTGGTAAATATATAAGTGTGCAAAATTATGAATATGTATGTAGATATTTGATGTATTTTCTATATTTACTAATTATGTGATTACTAAACTAATATTAAATATATGAAAAAGATATTATAAAGTCATATATTCATAATATTAAATTAAATTTGATACCCCTAAAAACGCAACAAGCCCATGCCACCCAAAGAGGTAAGAAGACCCCATAGCAGGGAGGAGTCTAGCGGGTCAACGCCCCCGAGCCGCCTCAAGGTCCATGAATCCAGCATGGTAGAAGGACCACCCTAGGAACTTGAACAAGCCCACTTGGCCCAAGGTGGGGTATTGGACTTCTCGTCTACAACAAATGGAAGAGTTCCTTTTCACATAAAACTATCAGGAGGCAAGCCGGCTTGGAAGCCCACCCGTCACCTGCCTACATGGCGGGCAACCCACCTCCAGGAAAACGTAGTTGACACATAGTTTGGACTCCTGCGCCAGCTAGGATTGAGGATCCACCCACTGCCAAGAGAGACTGATGAGAACACCGAGGGCTTCCAACGAGCTAAAGAAATTCAAAATCAATTGCACCAAAATTTAACCATTGGAAGTGGGCCAATGACAAGAGGAAGGTTGAAGAGAATGCAAGAAGCAATTCAAGCCCAATCCAACTTAATATTTGGTAATGGGATCAAGTCACATTTGGAGGCCCAACATGAGTGCTTAATTTCAATAATTCAAGCCCAAGGAAGCCCATAATAAGAGCCCAAATTTGTCCAAGCGCAGCCAAGTGATCAAAGATAACTTATTAATCACATTCAAAGTGCATTTATCACATACAATGCACCAATTTTCGAATTCACATGGAAAACCATAAGTTTTACTCATTTTTGACCAAGAATGCATAGATTTTAGTCATATTTTGACTAATTATTGAATGTACATCCACCAAGGAGTCACTTGGGGATATGTGTGGTCAATTTGGAAGTATTTTTGCCTATAAAAGGCATGTATCAGCCATGAAAATGGGAAGAACCAAGAGTTTATCCAAGTTTAGGAAATAATGAGAGAGTTCTCATATTTTGGAGAGTTTATTTCCTTATTTTAGCTTTAGTGAAACCTTGCTTTGTCAATCTAGCATATTAGGTTGGTGATTCAAATTAACAAAGCCCCCAATTCGTGCTCGACCCAAGTGTGTCGTTGAGTGGATTGGTTTACTCGTGCTCGTGGTTGGTTGAATGTTCTAAGTAGCAGGTCGCGTTCATATAACGTTGGTTGGGTATTTGCATTCCGCAGGTCACGGACCTCTTTATCCATTTCAAGCCTACGTCGTGAAGATCGGGCCACCCATAGTCAATACCATATCATGTGGTATCAGAGCCTTCGGTTGACACGGTAGGTTACCCCAAGTTCCACCTATCTTTTATCTTACACCACCAAGCTTCCGTACCCCATTGTTATCTTTAGTTTTATCTTTACAAGAGAAAACCTAAAAAAAAAAATAACGAGCAGCAAAAAAAAAAGAAAAAGCTAAAAAAAAAAACAAACGAGCAGCAAAACAAAAGAAGAAAAAAATTCATTCAGAAAACGAAGGCAAAAAAAAAGTACAAAAGTGAAAAAATGGGCCATTTGAAAAGGAAAAAAAAAAGAAAGAAAACTTATATTGTGTTATTATTTCCTAGCTATATTTTGCTACTATCCTTATAAGCCAACCGATCTTGATTTCCCAAGTTGTACCTAGCTTCTTTAGACCATTCTCTTGCTATGGGTAAGTTTGAATCGTCCATCTACACATATTTGGTTGAGAAAATAATTGGCATTTGTTTTTGAGTCGCTAGATAAAAGCATCGAGTTTCTTAGGTTTTAGATTAGAGAGTGTTGAGTGCAGTGAGATTATCATTTAGAGTTAAGAGTTGTGAGCTTATTAAGTGAGGAGTGAAACACGAGTGGAAAAATAAATGAGAGAAAAAAGAGTGTGGCAAGGATTTAGTGAGGTTCCTATAATTTTACTAAATGATAGAAAATCGAGATAAAGGAGTTGCTGAAGCAAGTGATGCCAACAACTCGAGAGAAACACTACGAGGCGGAGTCGATGCATTCCATATGTAAGCCTTGGTGAGCCACCTTGAGAAGTTGCTTAACCATAAGTTGGAAGGGCTTCATGAAAGATTGGATCAAGTGGAGGATCAAATTGCCGGTCCAAGAGCTACAAATCAAAGACAAACTCCCAATCCACAGCCTCAACATCATGTTCATAATGAGTATTTGGAGGATCCAAGTGGTGAAGATGAATATGAGGGCCAAGGAGAGTGAATAGACCTAGAGATAGACCGAGACGGCCTAGAGATGAAGATGGTGGCCTAGGAGGAGTTAAGGTCACAATTCCTTCATTTAAAGGAAAGAGTGATCCTGAAGCGTATTTGGAATGGGAGATACGTGTTGAGCAAATCTTTTCTTGCCACAACTACTCGGAGAGTAAAAAGGTAAAACTCGTAGCCCTTGAGTTTACCGATTATGCTCTTGTTTGGTGGGATCAGATGCAAAAGGAATGGGTTAGGAATGGTGAACGTCCTATCACAACATGGGAAGAGATGAGAGCAATCATGAGGAGGAAGTTTGTTCCATCCTATTATCGTCGTAAGCATCACAACCAGCTCCAGCGTCTTACTCAAGGTTCTAAAAGTGTTGATTAGTACTACAAAGAGATGGAGATTGCCATGATTCGAACTAACATCATAGAGGACAATGAAGCAACTATGGCTCGTTTCTTGCATGGGCTCAATCGTGACATCGCTGATGTTGTGGAGATGCACCACTATGTAGAACTTGAAGAGATGGTACACCAATCCATCAAGGTTGAACAACAACTCAAGCGGAGAAGACTTATGCGGAGGAGTTCTAACTCGTCTACATTCAGTACATGGAAGAACAACCCCAAGAAAGACACTCCTTCCACATCAAAATTCAAGGAGGCCGATCCTAAACATTGTGACAAAGTTGCTGCCAAACAGGTACAACCCGGGCCTAATTCTTCAAGAAATCGTGATATAAAGTGTTTCAAGTGCCAAGGGAGAGGACACATAGCAAGTGAGTGTCCTAACCGACGTACAATGATCTTCAACAACCATGGAGAGTTGGAAACCGAAGGAGAAATCACCGAGAAAGAGCAATCATCACAAGAAGATAGTGATGGAGAGTATGCCGAAGAAGGAGAGTTGCTGGTTACTAAAAGATCTCTTAGTGCCCATATGATGGAGGAAGGCAATTGCCAAAGAGAAAACTTGTTCCATACACGCTGCCAAGTTCAAGGAAAGGTATGTAGCATGATTATTGATGGTGGTAGTTGTTGCAATGTGGCAAGTACTGAATTGGTTCAAAAATTAAGTCTACCTACTATCAAGCAGCACCGTCCATACAAGCTTCAATGGTTGAATGAGTGTGGCGAGTCGAAGGTGACCAAGCAAGTGAAGGTATTGTTTTCAATTGGAAGGTACAAAGATAAGGTTATTTGTGATATTATGCCAATGAAAGCATGCCACATATTGCTGGGGAGACCATGGCAATTTGATAGGCATGTGACACATGATGGATTCCAAAATGTTACTCTTTTGTGCTATGAGGGGAATCCATAACTCTCAATCAGATGACACCCAAACAGATTTTGCAAGATCAGATTTTGAGAAAAAACAAAAAGAGAGTGTGAGAAAGAGAAACAGAAACAAAAAGAAGAGAGTGAAAATGAGAGTGATAAGAAAATGAGGGATTCAAAAGATGGAGAAAAAGAAAGCAAAAGAGGAAAGGAAAAGGAGTGGGAAAAAGATGAAGTGAAAGAGAGTTTACTAGTTGCTAAGAAGAGTGAGATCAAGGAAGCTTTGTTTTCTCAACAAAACCTCATAGTACTTGTGTACAAGGAGGCTATGTTGCACTCTAACGACCTAACATCTTCTTTGCCTAGTGTTGTTACATCTCGTTTGCAGGATTATGAAGGTGTCTTTGCGGATGAGATACCACCAGGTTTACCACCAATTCGTGGGATCGAGCATCAAATTAACTTCATGCCTGGAGCATCCTTACCAAACCGTCCAACATACCGTACCAATCCCGAGGAGACTAAGGAGATTCAAAGGCAAATTCAAGAGTTGATGGCCAAAGGTTATGTAAGGGAGAGCCTTAGTCCTTGTGCAGTTCCGGTGTTGCTCGTGCCTAAGAAGGATGGCACATGGTGGATGTGTGTTGATTGTTGAGCCATTAACAACATAACGATAAGATATCGTCACCCTATTCCTAGGATAGATGATATGCTTGACGAGTTAAATGGTTCAACTATGTTTTTTAAAATTGATTTAAAAAGTGGTTATCATCAAATTGGAATGAAAGAAGGAGATGAGTGGAAAACCGCTTTCAAAACAAAACATGGGCTTTATGAGTGGTTAGTTATGCCTTTTGGACTTAGTAATGCACCTAGCACCTTTATGAGATTGATGAATCATGCTTTGCGTGCAGTTATAGGCAAATTTGTGGTAGTTTACTTTAATGACATTCTTGTTTATAGTAGGACTTTGGAAGAACATGTAGCACATCTAAATCAGGTCCTAGAGGTTCTATGAAAGAAAAGTTATTTGGAAATCTGAAAAAGTGTGACTTTTGCACTAACAAAGTTGGTTTTGTTGTGAGTAGTGAAGGAACCACAATTGATGAAGAAAAGGTCAAAGCTATCCAAGATTGACCAACCCCCACCACTATTGGAGAAGTGAGGAGCTTTCATGGACTTGTAAGCTTTTATAGGTGATTTGTGAAGGACTTTAGCACCATGGAAGCCCCATTGAACGAGTTAACAAAGAAGAATGTTCCATTCAAGTGGGGAAAAGCACAAGAGAAAGCCTTCCAAACCATAAAAGAGAAGCTTACTCGTGCACCTTTGCTAGCCCTTCCCGACTTTGGTAAGACTTTTGAAATTGAGTATGATGCAAGTGGGATTGGCATAGGAGGAGTTCTTTTGCAAGGAGGTAGACCGATTTCATATTTCAGCGAGAAACTAAGTGGACCAACACTTAACTACCCTACATATGACAAGGAGCTTTACGCATTGGTTAGAGTATTAGAAACTTGGCAACATTATCTGTGGCCAAGAGGGTTTGTGATACATTCTGATCATGAAGCACTCAAGTATATTAAAAGTCAAAGAAAGCTTAGTCGACGACATGCAAAGTGGATAGAGTTTATTGAGTCGTTTCCATATGTGATCAAACACAAGAAAGGTAAGGAGAACATTGTTGTTGATGCACTTTCAAGAAGGTATATTTTACTTTCAATGTTAGATGCTAAAATTCTTGGGTTTGAGTTCATCAAAGATCTGTATACTAATGATATTTATTTTGGTGAAGCATTTGAAAACTGCAGCCCAAGCAACGGATAGGACAAATTCTCTTTGCATGATGGGTTTTTATTTCCAGCCAACCAGCTTTATGTTCCTAATGTTCTACTCGTTTGTTATTGTTAAAGGAATCACATTCTGGGGGTTTGATGGGTCACTTTTGTATTTCTAAGACTTTGGGAGTCTTGAGTGAACACTTTTATTGGCCAAAGATTGATAGAGATATTGAGAAGTTTGTGAGGAAATGCATAGTTTGTCATAAGGAAAAATCAAAGCTTAATCCTCATGGATCATGCCCCTCCCTATTCCTAGTGTACCTTGGGAAGATATTTCAATGGACTTTATTTTGGGATTGCCTAGGTCTAAGAGGGGGAGAGATTCTATTTCTTGTTGTTGTTGACATATTTTCCAAAATGGCACACTTCATTGCATGCCATAAAGTTGATGATGCCTCTAATATTGCTAATATTTTCTTTCAGGAAGTTGTGAGGCTCCATAATATGCCAAGGGCTATAGTGTCTGATCGAGATGCCAAGTTCCTTAGCTACTTTTGGAAAACTTTGTGGGGCAAGCTTGGAACTAAGTTACTTTTCTCTACTACTTGTCATTATGGGTGCAAATGAGCCGAGCTCGACGAGCTTGTATCCTACAGGCTCGAGCTCCAGTGCTCGAGCTCGAGCTCACACTCAGCTCACGAGCTCGATTTTTTTTTTCTAAAACAACGAAAATATATGGACTATTCTATATTGGAATACATTATTCAAAAATTTAATATTAACTAGAAAGAAGACATTCACAAAAAGAAAAAAAGAAAAAAAAAAGCAATATGATAAAAGAATTAAGTTCAATGCTCAAACTAACAAGTAGCACCCATAAATTAAATTCAGCTAAATTTGTACAACCCCATCAGTCCAATCATTTAAGTTTACAAGCAACCCATTGAAACAATAAAAAAGCTAAACATTGTCAAGACGAACCACTACGCCTTCTCCTTCATAAAAAAGCTAGGATATAGTTTCATATACCATATTGGATTTATAAGGATAAAATTCATATGAATTGTATTAAATATATTTTTATAAAAAAATTGTCAAGACGTACTAAATTATTGCTTAAGCTTATTTCTAGATAATATAAACCAAAATACCATATGTTAATATCATCTAAAACTTAAATATAAGATATTGTAATAATTCTAATATATGGTAAATTTTGAAACAAATGCATTTTGTTGTAGTAGATATTAAAATTATAACGATAAAATTCATACAAACTGTCTTGAATATTCATTTTAAAAAAAATTATCAAAACGTATTAAATCGTTGATTAAGCTTGTTTTTGGATAATATAGACTAAATTACCATAGTTTAATATCATCTAAAACTAAAATATGACATATTGACTAATAATTTACTATATGATGAATTTCGAAACAAATGTATTTTGTTGCAGTGAATATTGTAATGTAACAATAAAATTCATATGAATTGTATTGGATATTTATTTAAGAAAATATCAAACTCGTACTAAGTTGTTGCTTAAGTTTGTTTTTAGAATATATAAATAAATATACCATATTTTATTATTATATAAAATTAAAATAAAAGATATATTGATTAATAATTCTAATATATAGTGAATTTTTAATATAAACTTAATATAATACTAAAATATACTTAAATATATAAATATATGTATAAATAAAAAATAAAAAATAAAAAAATAAAAAAAAGGTGTGAGCTTGCGAGCCGGCTCGCGAGCTCACGAACACAAGCAATTGAGCTCGAGCTCGCTAGGAGCTCGAGCTGAGCTCGAAATCGAGCCGGCTCGCGAGCTCGCGAGCCGGCTCAGCTCAACTTGCACCCTTACTTGTCATCGTCAAACCGACGGGCAAACCGAGGTGGTCAATAGGACACTTTCAACTTTGTTGCGAACAATTGTGAAGAAGAACTTGAGGAGTTGGGAAGAGTGTCTACCGCACGTCGAGTTTGTTTACAATAGGGTTGTCCATTCTACTACTAAGTTTTCACCCTTTCAAATTATTTATGGTTTTAATCCTCTTGCACCTATTGATTTAACTCCTTTGCCTTTGCAAGAGAGAGTAAACATGGATGGAAAGAAACGTGCTGAATTTGTTAAGCAAATCCATGAAAAGGCAAAAAGTAATATTGAGAGGATGACTCAACAGTACGTGAACCGTGCGAACAAGTGAAGGAAACGAGTTATCTTTGAACCAGGGGACCTAGTATGGTTGCATCTTAAAAAAGAGAGGTTTCCGGACAAAAGGAAGTCCAAGCTCATGCCAAGAGGGGATGGAACATTTCGAGTCCTTGAAAGGATCAATGACAATGCTTACAAGCTTGAATTGCCCGGTGAGTATGGAGTAAGTGCTACTTTTAATGTTTCTGATCTTTCTCCTTTTTATGATGCAGATACTGAAGAGTCGAGGACGACTCCTTTTCAAGAGGGGGAGGATGATGAGAACACCAAGGGCTTCCAACGAGCTAAAGAAATTCAAGATCAATTGCACCAAAATTTAACCATTGGAAGTGGACCAACGACAAGAGGAAGGTTGAAGAGAATGCAAGAAGCAATTCAAGCCCAATCCAACTTAATATCTGCTAATGGGATCAAGTCACATTGGAGGCCCAACATGAGTGCTTAATTTCAATAATTCAAGCCCAAGGAAGGCCATAATAAGAGCCCAAATTCGTCCAAGTGCAACCAAGTGGTCAAAGAAGACTTATTAATCACATTCAAAGTGCATTTATCACATACAATGCACCAATTTTTGGATTCACATGGAAAACCATAAGTTTTACTCATTTTTTCTTTACCAAGAATGCAAAGGTTTTAGTCATATTTTGACTAATTATTGAATGTACATCCACCAAGGAGTGACTTGGGGATATGTGTGGTCAATTTGGAAGCGTTTTTGTCTATAAAAGGCATGTATCAGCCATGAAAACGGGAAGAACCTAGAGTTTATCTAAGTTTAGGAAATAATGAGATAGTTCTCACATTATGGAGAGTTTATATCCTTATTTTAGCTTTAGTGAAACCTTGCTTTGTCAATCTAGCATATTAGGTTGGTGATTCAAATTTACAAAGCCCCCAATTCGTGCTCGACCAAAGTGTGTCATTGTGTGGATTGGTTTACTCGTGCTCGTGGTTGGTTGAATGTTCTATGCAGCAGGTCGTGTTCATATAACGTTGGTTGGCTATTTGCATTCCTCAGGTCACGGACCTCTTTATCAAGCCTACGTCGTGAAGATCGGGCCACCCATGGTCAATACCATATCAGAGACTCCCGAAATCTGGGAGGTCCTGTCGGAGGCTTCTGTCCGACCAACCCGCTGAGAAGGCCAGATAAGCCTATCTGGCAAAGGGTCCCCCTTATTCTCGAGGATAAACCTCATCCCTTAGGGAAGGCCCATACTAGTAAGAACAAACTCCATGAGGAGAAGGGGACTCGGCCATGTAGGGGTCTAATTGCCTCCCTGAGTCCAATGGAAGTTAGACTCCTCCCAACGCCTGGAGGAGGTAGTGATATACGCCTCCTAACTCACTAATATGGAACAAATGGCATTTTTACACTAGCACATGAAAACAACCTTATTATACTTATTCTCACTACATTGGTCATCATTGCTCTTAATTTCTTACAATTATTTTATTATAATCAATTACTAACATGAGCATTGTAGTGTTAATTATTTTTTTGCAAATCCTTATTCTAGGTCTTGTGAGAACTCCGACCCAGAGACCTCAAGTTGAACTTGTTTTAGATGGCAAATTTTTGCTTGCATCACAATTATATTACCATATATTTTTTAACACTTTCATACTTAATTTTAAGTATTATTATTTATAATAATATACTTTTATTAAAAAAAGGGTAAAAAGTTAAAAATAAAAAAAAAATGAGCAACGAGCTTGAGCTTGTGAGCTCGGTTCGCAAGCTCAAGCTCAAGCTCGAAATAGTGTACTCCAGTTCAATATCGAGCCTGAAATTTGATTGAGCGCGGCTCGTTTATACCCCTAAGTGGACTCGAGACTCATACACAACTCTAGCTTCGATTCGAGACCCATCCTCGACATTCTTCTAGCCCCGTCCCAGTTCAAAATTCGCCTGGATGGGTCAAACCTATTTGACCTGGGAATCGATTTGAGTACTACAAATTTTTGAAGTTTTCAAGTCATGTTCATTAAATCACAAATCACTAACACATTCTTCATGATCATCTTCCTCCTCGTTAATCATTGTTAAACAAACTTTCAAATCTCCAATTGTTGAACAAGTACCTAACAATACACAAATAAATAATCATATTTGTAATCTTCAACCCCCCCCCCCCCCCATCTAGCTTTTCAATTTGATACCACAAATCTAAATTACTAACTTCTCTAACTAGTTTATTTTCCTTTAATCTTAAAACAATCTAAGAAATAATAAATTATTTTTTTAAAGAAAAGTATGGGATGGGTCTATATGAACCCATAACCTAGCCTGCTAACGACAATAAATTCAAAGAAAGAGAGAGATTTTGCTGCTACTAAAATTGACGCTCTCATACACCGAAGGAGTATTTTCACACACACCCCACCTGAGACTTATTCTGTCATTGTCTCCGCGACGTTCATCGGTGGTCGCTCCCTCACACCTCCCCGACCTCTTCTCCCCAACCCTGTTGCTGTCTTCCTCTCCCACGCGCCCTCACGCACCGGCTTCCCTCAATGTGTGAACTTTCACACACTCCTATCGATCTCCGCCACTGGCCCTCTTCTCCAACGACCACCCCAAAAACCTCCTCACCCACTCCCAAGCAAGCCTTCATCTTCAAGCGGACTCCTTCCCACTCCTCCACGCGCCTCGGACAGTGTGTGTGATTCACACACCATCGCCCCCACTTCGTTGTTGGCTTTCCCGTCGGCGGCTGGTTTAGCCTCCTCTTCCATCTCTTTTTGATTCTCCCTCACTGGCCGACACCCCCCATATTTTTCGACCGTACTTTCACATCGGTGTGATGGCGTCAACTCGGCGGATTCTCCACCAGCTGAACCTCCTCCTCCCCCCACTCCAGCTGCTCCAATAGTGAAGAAGACATACTCAAATGTGGTCCAAAACAACACGGCTTCAAGCTTATTGTTTGATCCCAACAGAGCGGCAAAAAAGACCTTCAAAGAAGAAGAATGCACAACACAGCCATAGGTACGGTCTCCTCTTTCAAAGGAGACCTAGGTATCACCTTTTCTCAAATCTGAAATTGCCATTCTTGTTGAACGATTGAAATATGGCCTTATTGATAAATTCTCCCATAGATTGCCTACTCTTACATTCTTGAAAAATCGTATTGTCAAATTGGGATTGAGAGGTCAGTGTCTGTTGGTGCCATTAATGTGAAACATGTGCTCATACATTTATCGCACGAAGAATATTACTCTCGACTGTGGCTTAGGGGAGGATGGACATTTGATACTTTTCATGTGAGAGTGTTTAAGTGGACGCCTACTTTTAATCCTCAAATTGAATCACCACCTGTTTAGATTAAATTCTCTAAATTGCCTTGTCGCTTGTTTGGAAAAAAGGGCTCTTTTTAGCATTGGTAAGCTCATTGGTAAATCATTGTGTATGGATGAACCTACTGCAGACTTAACTAGGCCCAGCTTAGCTCGTGTTTGCGTTGAGTTGGATCTAACAACACCTAGAACACAATCTGTATTTCTGGAATTTGGAGATATCACTATTAGACAACCTGTGATCTATGAAAATTATCCTCTTTACTGTGCTTTGTGTAAACATGTTAGTCATGATCAAAATATGTGCATGTTAAGGCTTAAGAACAACAATCAAAATGTGACAATAGAGTAATGTGAATAAACAAACTATCCATGGGAAAGATAAAGGAAAAAAGGTTGTGTTCAATGATATGGATCACAATGAAATTGTTCCTGCTGAAAATAGTGTTATGTTACATGAACCTCGTATAGTGTTAGTTGAGGAAAGACAGGAACAGGGCGTCGGCAGCAGGGATAAGGAGTTCAACAACAACAAAGTGGATAATGTGAACCAACAAGAATAGGGATTACACACTATTAATACTTCTAGACATACCGAGGAGATGGAAAGGTCTAAGCTAACAATGAAGCAACAAAACCAGCCTGATGAGGAGAGGGATAACTTTGACTATAATGATCCATTATTAACTGCTCTCCTAGATAAAAATTAAGAGGCTAATACCTCGAATAGAGAAAGGATGGAACATGGTGTTCTTGATGATATTGAAGCTATTAACACTATGATAGGCACATTCCAAGCTTCAAGGAAATCCCAACACAAGCAAAAATCAGTCAGCATCTCTGTATAAAACAGGACAGAACGAGACAAATCAGGAGACAGAGGTGGACAACATTGAAGAGGGTGAATGCACACTCACCTTCAATAGATTTCAGATGTTGGAGAATTTGGATACAGAGGCAACTAGTCTGGACAGTGACAATGAGACTGAAACGGTGGTTGCTACACAAGAGCTACATAACAACAGTCAACAAGCCGACATGCCTGAAAACAGCATATCTGTGCAATTTGAGGCTCCTCACCAGCTCCTGGAGGAATTCTTAATTGAATCAGCAGAAAATCACAGGTACAAAAGACATAACTCAAGTGAGGACGCCACTTCCTCCTATAAGGCCACCGCCTCTACGGCTAAAAGTAAAAAAGGTGAAAGGTAACAACTCATCCAAAACTCTGAAAAGGAGCACAAGGTCCCCCTTCATCTACCCTTCTTTAGATGATTAAAATCTTAATTTTGGAACATTAGAGGTATTGGGAAAGCTACAAAACAAATTTTTTTTTATGTACAAATGATCTCAGCTTACAAACCACAAATTCTGGTCCTTTTGGAGCCTTTTGTTTAGTTGAATGAGCAATTCTTTATTCGTATGCTTGGCTTTAACTCTATTTTTACCAACTCTAATAGCAAAATATGGTGCTTTTTCTTCTCAAGCTGTTAATGTGCAGGTCCTTAGGGACAAATCAATAATTTCTTCATGTTAAAGTCACATCAGCGCTACTCTTAAAAGTTGTTCACTGTACATTTGTCTATGCCAAGTGCAACAGAACTCCTAGAAGACTTCTCTGGGAAGAACTTAATGTCCTGGCATTGGATGATACCCCTTGTCTAGTGGGTGGTGACTTCAACACCTTTTTGACTGCTAATGAGAACTAGGGAGGGCTTTGGACACACATGGTCACATGCAGGATGTTGGAGATATATTATTTGATACTGGGCTCATAGATGATGGTTTTGAGGGGAAACCCTTCACATGGACTAACAACAACGTTTGGAGGAGATTGGATAGAGTTCTTTATTCAAAAGATTGGACGGATACCTTCTCTTGCACCCGTGTCTCTCACTTACCTAGAAGGACTTCTCACCACCACCCTCCTCTCATCCTTTAGGTTTTTCAATATGTGGACCAAGCACACCACATTTCCTGATACTATGAAGCACTCATGGAACCTCCCCATCATGGGCTATGGCATGTACCGGTGGCAGCAAAAACTTTATAGAAGCAAGGACCTCCTCAAAAGATGGAATAGAGATACCTTTGGAAATGTCTTTAGTGGGGTGGACCAGGCTAAAGTTAAGGCCATAGAGATGGAACAACAGTTTGACAATTATCCTAATAAGGCCAACCGCATTGAGCTAAACAAAAGGAATGCTGAACTAATACAAACCCTATCTATAGAGTCCGAATTTTGGAAATAAAAAAGTAACTGCAAGTGGTTGGAGGTAGGGGAAAGGAACATCGAATTCTTCCATGCATTGGTAAAAAAGAAGAGGATACATTCCCCGATCCACATAAGTCTTGTTGATGGCCAAGAAATCACTGATCTCAATCAAATCAAGGACTCAGTTGCTCTGTATTTTTGTAAATCTCCTCAATGCAGCGGTCTCCTAGGACTTGGAATTTTGATCCCTTGTTTACATTCCCTCAAAATTTTGGATGAAGCTAGAGATGCTTTGATATCTATACTACAAAAAAAAGATATTAAATAAGTTGTCTTCAGCATCAGTAGGGATAGTGTTGCCAGCCCTGATGGCTTCACCTCTGCCTTCTATCTAGAATGTTGGGGGCTTCATCAAACAGGATATTATAGATGTTGTCAAAGATTTCTTCTTAGGAACTTTCATGCCTAGAAGTTTTACTTCCAACCACTATCACTCTCATCCCTAAGGTGGATTCTCCTCAGTCCTGGAATGATTTCCGGTCAATCTCCATCTGCAATGTTCCCAACAAGATCCTCTCCGAACTCTTATATAGGAAAATTGCTCAGACCCTCCCACACCCATCTCCCCCTCACAGAGTGGCTTTATTCCAGGAAGACTCATTGGAGATAATATTCTTCTAGCACAATAAATAGTCCATTCTATTGATGCTAGGAACAACAAAGGGAACTTGATCATTAAATTGGGCATGGACAAGGCATACAACAGGTTCAAATGGAGATTCCTATACATTATCCTTGATAAAATGGGTTTTCCTCCACTTCATTCGGCTCATAAAACATTTGATTGAAATTGTTGGTTTACTATGCTCATAAATGGTGAAACAAGTGGCTTTTTCAAATCTAGTCAGGGTCTCAGGCAAGGAGACCCCATATCCCCAGCCCTCTTTATCCTGGCAGCGAAGGCTCTCTTAAGAGGATTGGATCATCTTCTTGATTCCAACCTCTCACATGTTCTACAAAACAGGGAGTAACATTGGAATTTCTCATTTATCTTATGCGTATGATATTATATTATTCGCTAACTGTGAGGATAACTCTCTCTTGAAACTTATGCAGTTCTTGGAAGCTTATGAGGATCTTTGGGCCAGAAAATTAACCATTCCAAAAGTGTCTTCGTCCCCGAAAAGAAGGCAAACCTGATTGCACATAGGATCATACATACCACGGGGTTCTCCATGAAAAACTTCCTATCACCTACCTTGGAGCCCCACTGTATAAAGGTAACAAAACTAAAATGTTGCATGATGATCTTATTAACAAAATTCATTTGAAAATTGCAGGTTGGGAACACCGTTTCCTCTCCCAGGGAGGAAGGCTCACACTGATCAAAAACGTTATCATCTCCATGCCTGTCTATCTGCTGCAAGTGTTGAACCCTCCTGTTGGTGTCATCCAAAAGACGGAGTAGTTATTTGCTAAATACTTCTGGGGATCGAATGATAATCACAGGAAAATACATTGGACGAGATGGAATAACCTATGTTACTCCACTCAGGAAAGAGGCCTCGGTGTCAGAGATCTTAGGGAAATTGGGTTGGCATTTTCACACAAGCTTTGATGGCGGTTGAGGTTAAAGAATTCACTATGGGCCAACTTTGCAATCAATAAATACTGCAAAAGAGAGCACCCTTCTCTGACCAAGGCCACAAAGAATGATTCACCCATTTGGGAAAGGCTTTGCAAAGTCAGGGCGGAAGCACATAGTCACATATTCTGGACATTAGGAGCAGGAGAATATTGATTTTGGCAAGACTGGCGGCTATTAAAAGGAAGTATACAGGAGATCACAGGCAACTCCAACAACATCCATGTTCCAGTTCAATGGTTTTGGATGGACAGAAAGTGGGAGAAAATTAAGCTACAGCAGGTACTTCCACAAGATCTTATCAATCGTGTTAAGGAGGTCCCCATCGATAAGGATCAAGAGGACCGCATGCACTGGAGACTATCTAAGCAAGGAAATTTCTCAATCTCTTCAACATGGGATCACTACAGGTACAAGAAACCAACACACCACTTCTGGAAGACACTCTGGTCACCATTGATCACCCCTACCATCCCTATCTTTATCTTGAAGCTGATCAACAACTGGGTGCCAGTTGAGAGTTGTCTCCAAAACAAAGGCATTACCTTGGCATTTAAGTGTTGTAGCTGCAATGAAGTGGAGTCCATTGAGCACCTTTTCCTGTCTTGTTGGGAATCTTCCAAAGTATGGAGTTACTTTGATGATATTTTTCAACTGCACCTTCCACAAACATACATCATACTGAACTTCTTGCTTGCATGGAAGAAGAATAGCTCCTCACAGGTGACCATCAGAGACATAACTCAATTCCTTATATGCTAGCACATATGGACTACTAGAAATGAAGCAAAACATGAAGGAAAAGTTTTCAGAAGCTACAAAATTATTAACAAAATCTTGAGGTACATCATACATTGCACACTGGTGGTCTGTTGAAACATATACAAATCAAAGGAGAAGCTTTTGCAGCAAGCTCTATGCAGATACAGTTGGCACACTACTCCAGGCAACAACAAATTCTCTTTGTCGCTTGGAGTAAACCCCCTGAAGGATGGACCAAATTAAATACGGATGGTGCCTCCAAAGGAAATCCAGGGCTCTTAGGAGGTGGGGGAATCATGAGAAATCACATGGGACAAGTCATTCTTGCCTTTGAGGAACCCTTTGGTTATTCCACCAACACTCAAGCAAAGCTCAAAGCGCTGCTCAGAGGTTTGCTTCTATGTATTGACATGGAGATCACCAGAGTTTGGATTGAAGTGGATTCCCTCCACATATTAGAACATCTCCACACCCCTTCTAAAGGCGGCTAGATGTTTCAAAATACCCTTCAACAGATCAGATATTGCTTAAATAGAATTGAAACGAAGATCTCACATGTTTATAGAGAGAGCAATCAAGCGACCGACTTTCTTGCCAACCAAGCCTCTTTGTGGATTGTCTGACACTCCTCTCTAGGGAACAAATACGGGGTAAGCTCATAGGTATACTAAAACTCGACTCATTTGGCCTCCCCAATGTGCGTTAGTCCTATAAGTAGATATGGCCTAGATCCCCTATATTTTAATTGTCGCTTTGTGTCATATGTTGTGGATCCTTTGGTGCTTGCTATTTGTCATCCTGTGGATTTGGTCTGGTCTCTTTTTGCCCATAGGAGGTTTCCGTTAGGACGTAAAGTATCACTAGTTTCATCTTTTTGGAGTATGAAACTAATGATACTTTACCTTATCCTTTTGATATGCCAGGGCCTCTTGTTGGTTATTATTCCTGTTTGGACTAGGTTGTTACTGTTGTTGTTGTATACTGCTGCTCCCTTTTATATACTGTTGTTGCTGCACCTTGTCGGTGCTATTTTTTGCCATGTCTATATTGGTTTTTGAGGACTTAGTTAGCTGCATGTGATTAATTTGTTGTTGCACCTTGTTTTTCTTTTCCACCTTCGGCTGGCCATGCGTACTCGTTGTTTTGGTGGATTTTTTGTCTAACTTTTTGTTGCAGATTAGTTTGGCACATTCTTTTTGCACGATGAAGCTTCACCTTCAGAATAGTGTCACTGACTTTTGTCTTAGGAATATAGCATTATATTGTAAGGGAGTAGGTATCCTCATTTATGCTTTCCTCTGTCCCCAATGTAAGGGAGTAGTACTCCTTATTTATGCTTTCGTTTATCTCAGTTGTAAAAGAGTAGTACTCCTTATTTACTGCTTTTTGAACTTGACTAGGGAGGTAGCTCTCCCCGTTGTATATTCCACTTCGGGTGTTTTTTTTTTTTAAAAAAAAAAAACCTAGCCTAACTCTGAGAGGGTCCTACTTTTTTCAGGACTCACTACCCGCCTTATTACCCAATATTTAAATTTGAACCCATCCCGAAACCTGAGTAACCCAGACCCATCGCCAAGCTTAAACACAGTTAACGGACTAAAATTTCATTTTTTTCCTTCTACTTATTAAGGGGGCCCTACAATAATTGCCACTACTTACTAAGGGGGGCCTACAATAATTACCCTGGTTGGCAAATCGTGAACTACGTGAAAAGCTCTGAACTACACTTTTTCTCTGGGCAAAATACAAATTACCTCCCTGTGTTATTCGAAATGTTCACATAAGTCGCTGTGAAAAATAAATTACCATTTTACCTCCCTGTGTTTTAAAAAAAAGAGCACACTGCCCCCTGGTGCATTTAAATGTGGGTCTTAAGGTGCAATGACAAAAATAACCCTTCTAAATCAACAGTCTATATTTAATCTGATCTAAATGTATGGCTCAGATTTAATCATTTTTATACAATAAATATTTATAAATAAGTGGTTAGGATTTAATATAACCAACAATCCAGATTTAAACCTATATTTTTATATATTAATATATAATATTAAATTTAAATATATAGAAAATAAAAATATATTATTTTAATATATAGACAATAATATATTGTTTTAATATATATATATTTGTATCTATACGTATGTTTTCTAGAGTTAGTTTTCTTCTCATCCCATATCTCCGTCGTCCGACCACCTCTCACCGCCAGCCTACCATCGTTGGAAAGCCCGTCCAACGGTGAGCATTTTGACACCTCACCCATCGCCAATCTTTTAGCCGTTGGCGAGTTATCTTCATTTTTTCATCCAGAAAATCCTAACCTGTGCCGCCGTCTTCTACAGTTGTTTCCTCCGCCTTCGGACTACCTCTCAACGCCAGCCTACCACCGTTGGAAAGCCCGTTCCGCGGCGAACATTTGACACCCCACCCACTGCCAATCTCCCATCCGTCGGCGAGTTATCTCCATTTTTTCGTTCAGAAAATCCTAACCCACGCCCCCGTCTTCTACCGCTTTTTTCTCTGCCGTCCGCTGCGCTTTCGCTCCCGATCACCCACCGCTTGAAAGCCCAGCTTCAGGCAGTCATTTTGCACCACCACCCACCTTCGGTCTCCCCCCTCCTCCGATGATTTCTCCTCTTTTTTTCGCCCATCATCACCGCGTTCACTATTCTTTCTTTTTCTTTTTTTTAGCTTTTTTTATATTATTTTATGTTTCTTTTATATATAAATTAAATTATATTTTTTATATTATATTTTAAAATATGTATAATTTAAAAAATATATAAAATTATATCTAAATATATAAATATATTATAGTTGAGGTTTTTTGGGATTATTTGGGAAAATTAGGGGTAGTTTGGTCATTGAGGGGCAAAAAATGTTTACCCAGTTGCATTCTCAGCGCGTGAGATACAATTCTAGAGGAGAGAGGGTAATTTGCATCTTTTTAAAAAACACAAGGAGGTTTTTTGATATTTTTTTTTATAGGGACTTATTTGAACATTTCGAATAACACAAGGAGGTAATTTGTATTTTGCCCCTTTTTTTCTTTTAACAAAACCATTTTCTTTGAATAATTAATTTAATTAATAATTCTTATGTCTATAAAAAGTTAATTTATTTTCTTATTGTTGATCATATTAATTTAGTCTTTTAATTAAATAAGTAAATAAAATTTTAAAGTATAAACATACATTGAGTGTACTTCAATTATTAGTACATGTGTATGTTTTTGTAAACAATAGTACATATGTTTAGGAAAAATTGCACTTTTGGTCCCACTAGATCGGGTCATCCTCACTTTTGGTCCTCTATTTTCGACGTCGACACTTCTATTCCCAAAATTCTAGTTAAAATAGTGACATTATTGGTCCCACATCGTTAAATATTAATAAAAACCGTTAGTCAATGCTTATTGACTTGACCAATAAATTTCCAAATTCTATTAGGCTAAAAAACCCCTTATTTTCAAAAAGAAAAAAACCCTTTTGGACACAATTGGACTAAAATATCTTCCACAATTTTATAAAACCACCCTCCTTTATTTTTTTTTTATTTTGAGATTGTTTTTTTTACTCCTTGCTAAAAGAAATAAATAATTATTTTCTTCAATATATTTATTTAAATATTAAAATGCCAGAAAAGTATATCAAATTTTTATTTTTTATAATTTAATAAATTAAAATCAAATAAAAAATAATAATTTACTAAAGTTCATTTATCAAATTTGAGTATCTATCTAAGTATAAATATTAATTAATTATAAGAAGAATATATTATTAACTAACTTAAATTATTATTTAACTTCAATATATTATATTATTTATTATAAATAATATTTGAAATTATACTACTATTATAAAGTATAATGATAATTAAAAAAAATAAATTACTCCATAATTCATATATGTTATTTAGTATATGTATAAATATAAATTAAAAGATTATAATTAACTCCCAACCCCCAACCCCACCCCACCCCGACCTTCTAAACTTTAGTATATTAAATTTTTATGTGATTTTAATTTAGTTTTTAAATTTAAATTATAAAAATTAAATATTTGATATAATTTTTTTGGTATTTTAATATTTAAATAAATATATTAAAGAAAACAATTATTCATTTTTTTAGAGGGAGAAAAAATACAAATAAAAAAGGACTACAAAAAACAATCTACAAAAACTAAACTAGAGGAGGGTGATTTTATAAGATCAAGAAAGTATTTTAGTCGAATTGAATCCAAAAAGAAATTTTTTTTTCAAAATACATTGGGGTTTTTAGCTTATTTTTTAAAATACATGGGATTTTAAGCTTTTTTTTTTTTTTGGAAAACTAGCAAGGTGCACGCGCGTTGTGCGTGGACAATTAACATTTGTTTATTCTTTTTAAAAAATAGTCATAAAAGTTATAAATATTTTACAAACTTTGAATTGTTTTGAAAAATATAATTAATAATAATTATTTATATAAGTAATAATATAATAATTATTACATGGTATATAAATAATGGCAACTTATTAAGTTTTTTTTTTTATGAAATTCCATTAATGAATATATAATTTCATGGAAAAATTTGTGAGTTTTGTTGATTTGATTATCTTCTTGTATATATTTTGACTTTTCTTTGTTTTCATGTTACTAAGATGATTATTTTTGCGCCATTATTGAATTATAGTTCTAATTTTGATTTTTTATGAAAAGTTTTGAAAAAAAATATATTATTCTCTTGTGCAGGTTGTAGTAAATTATGGATTTTGCTATAAAACATATCATATTTTTTTGGGCCAATTGTTTCTCTTTCAGTGGCTAAGTTCGTATTACAGTTTACATATTTGAAGTCAATTTTAATAATTTATTAAACTAAAGTTCAAAACACTAATATTCTCTTAATTTCAATCTATTTTAAGTACTTGACATTAAAATAAATAAGAATAACTTTTGTTCCTTTTTTCTACTAATTTTTTACTTCAATTTGACTCAATTTATATAATTCCTTTATTAAATATTTAAGAGTCCAATTATTGGTCTAATTACCCAATCGATTAGGACCCCTTTACATTGTTAATTTATGATCTTGTAAAATTGTATCTATTTTGTAATTTTAATAAAACTAGTTTAGTCATTAGAAAAAAACAATTTTAAAAACTAAAAACATTAAGTTTACTCATATACTTTATGATACTTTATTTTAAAGTTAATTTTCTATTCAATGAAAGATATAAAACACATATATATAATCTAATCTATTAAAACTAAAATTCTATTCAATGAAAGGTGTATAACACATATAATATATAATCTAGTCTAACTTAATTTGTCTCAGTCTCCATTAGTTATCTACCATACCATTTAACTTTATATGTGTTTAACACCTAATATAATACTAATTAAACATATTAGTGGAAAAAAATTTATAATTTATATTCAGTGTTAATGTTATAATAGATATTACAAAAAATGTAATAAACGTAAAACATGACAAGTTTATTTATTTATTTTTTATAATATGATTATCCAATATTTAAGTTTGTATCATATTAATTATAAAATACGTAAATGAAAATCAGATCAAGGATCTTTATTTAAAGATCAAATTATAAAGAAGTAAAAATTATTTTTAAAAAATTACTATTAAATTAGGTTTAAATTTTCTTTTGATCGATATCTATATATCGTGTACATAGCATTTCAAACGCATAACATAAGACCAAGTCAAGTAATTTCATATGCTAAAATTTGATATATGCAATTTTTTTCAACTATTAATAATAGTATTAAATTTCTTAATCAACTAATATTCATATCTAGTCAATCAAGATCAAGAAAGTAAAAAATAAACTATCAATATCTAATAAAACTATATTTATGTAAACTGAATAATTTTCTTTATCAACACTACCACAACATTAAAATATTATAACAAAAATAATATTACAGAAAAAATGTATAAATAAAAGATTATTCCATTAATTACAACCCTCAAATTTTTATCTTAATAAGAAAACTTACAATGTATAATTAAATACAATGACTTTAAATATAAGTTTGAACCTTAATTTTTTATATAGATCAAGGTTTTTTTATAATTTTACATACAATGACTTTAAATATAAGTTTGGAACCTTAATTTTTTTATATCAGATAAGGTTTTTTTTTTATATTTTTTTCATTGGCATATGTATCCTTTAAATTCTATCTTTAATTCTTATGTTAGTGTTTTATGTTTTCTGAGATATAATTCAAAATATAGTTATAAATTAAACTATATTAAATTCCTTTGATTAACCAACATGAGAATAAGAAAATAAGTATTACATAATAATTTAGAAAAATTCTATTTGTGTCTTTTTTCTCTGATAATTTCAATAAAGAAACATGATACAATCAATACAAAATATACCAGAAGAAAAGTTTATTATTTACCCTTATTAGAAAGAATCAACAACAAATTATTAATTATTTGGCTTTCTTTTTCTATCGTTTATCTTTTTTATATTTTTCAGACCTTATATTTAATTAGCCTAATCAAAATAAAATATGAAAATAAAATATAATAGTGTAAAATAAATACCTTTATTACTTTTCTATTTTAAATTTGAATATTTAAAACTAAAATTTAAACAAAAAATAGTTTCAAAAATATTTACTCTATCAGGCTGGTTAATATAAATATGTCCTATTACAAATTTAAGGTTATATTACAATAATTATAGAATTAGTCAAGTAAATATATATATCATGAACAATTGATTGGTTAAATGGAATTGAAAAGGTGTATATCCAAATAATATTATAATTTAATAATTATTTATTAAATCATCAATTCCTTTTATTTTGTAACATAGTTATCTAGAGTTAAGATTTTATACTTTTTCTTTATTTTTTCTATAAATTAATCTTAATTTATACTTGAGAATTGTAATTGATGTACACTAATTAATTAGTGTAAAAAATTTATAAAAATATCACTTCATATATTATAAAAAATTAATTTGATACAATTATAATTATTTCATAGGAAGTACTTTATATGTCTGTAACCTATGGTTAAAAAGCCCTTGCACTCTAGTTTCATATGAATTGATTTTATTTGAAAATCTAATGTAATCAAAATGTTACGATAGAAGAAAAACACATTGACAATATTAATAGAAGAATCAAGAACACAAAGACACTTGGTATTATATTCAAACTATGTTCTTATTAAAAGAAAGCCTATCTATCCCTCCTTTTCTATTATTGGAACATAATAATTATTATATTATTAGTTATCAGGAAAAACTATTTCAAGAATTTTTTTTGAATATTTTATAAGTTTTGTCATATCGATATAAATATACTCCTAGATAAAATAATTATCTTGTTACGTTCAAATTTGTATTTATGATTAAAATGAAAGTTGTCTATGATCAAATTATTACAAAGACTTTTAAATTAAAATTTTCATAAAAGCTAGATGATGATTATTAAAATTCAAATAATTAATTTTAGTTAAAAAATTTCACTTAATTAATAGCTCCCTCAAATTTCTTCAATGTTTCATTAGACTATGATCTTCAATTTTTTAAAAGAAGCTAGGTTTTTACTTTTTGGATTTTACCCTTATAAACTCTTAGATTTTATAATTAATTCTCTTCATTATACTTATCTTTTCATCTCTATATCTGTTATGAGAAATTCACCATTATTCATGTGAAAACATTGATACTTAATCTTTTTGTTCTTTTGGCTTCTATTGAAATTTTTGATCTTATCATTAATTCTAATATTAGTTTTCATCCATATATTAATTTGTTTGACTTATCAAGTATGATCTTAATATTTTTATTTTATTTTTTTATTCTTATGCCAACTATGTTTAGAGTTATTTATGATATAATTCTCTACTAAGAGGGTGTTTGGCTAAATTTTTTTAAAACATCTTATAAGCTCCTGCATCTTATAAGATATTTTAAAAGCTTATAAGATGTTGGATCTTATTTTAAAAATAAGCTCTTAAAGTGTTTGGGTAAAATGAGATATTAAAGCTTATAAGATGTTTTCATATCTTATAAGATGTTAGGGTGTTTGGCATAATAAGGTCCTTTTATCGATAAAATGACCAAAACGGACATGATGCTATTAGAATCAAATAAATTGTTATTTTTTTTTACATATTTGTATTTAAATATTTTAAAAATAATTTCATAAATAGTACATATTAGTTTAACTTTAAATAAAAATTTATTAGATAATTTTTTTTTACAAAAATAAAAAAATGGCGGATTATGACCTCAATTTTGAATAAAAATAATATATATGTACATTCATGATAGTTGAATATTAATATGAATATATATGTTTTTTCTCTTGATGCAATGGCTATTTCTAATTGTATAATTTATAATATCTTGAATTACATTTTTTCAATAAATATAATATCATAGCAATTTTATCTTTGTTTAGCTATAATGATTTATTATTTAATAATAAAGCATTTCTCTTTTTTAAATTAAAAAAATTAATAACAATAAAGAATTTTAAAATTTTAGAGAGAGAGAGTATCTATGTGCGTGTGTGAAGGAGCGAGGGTGTACTGTGTGAGTGTGTGTTTGTGTGTGTGTGTGGAGAGAGAGAGAGAGAATAGAGAGAGTGTTTATGTGAGAGAGTGTGTGTATGTAGAGAGAGTGTGTGTATGTAGAGAGAGAGTATGTGTGGTGAATGAGGGTGTTTTTGTCATATAATATATTAATCTTATAAAATTATAAGATGTTTTGAAAAAATTTAGAAATGTTAACTTTTTTTTAAGAACTTATAAAATCTAAAATATTTTATTTTGATGTCCGGCTTATCAGATCGATTTTTTGATGTAGTACACGCGGTCGATCAACCCTTATATAGCGGGTGTGATCAATCCCAATTGGCGGCCGTGACAAGGCTGGTGAACATCAAGGCCGATCACAACATGTCTGAAAGATGCTACGATCAAGTGTCTCGGTAGACGATTTGGAGTACTGCAAGTTCTGCGGTGATCCTAGATATAAATGCATCGTAACGATAATTGATGCTAACAAAATATTATTTCATATATGTCATTCAATTATGTTATAATATCAATTTATTACTCAATGATGAATAATTAAGCGTCCTAAACGTATTATTTGATTTTTTTTAAAATTTTCAAATAATTAATAAAATACTTTTAATTAATTTTGAAACGATTTTGAAACGCATTTAGAACGAATTTGCAACAAATTTAAAATAATTTTTCCTCTCATAATTATTATTTTCCCCCCTTTTCTTCTCTTTTTTTTCCCCCTTTCCTTCTCTGTTTTACCTTAATTTTTTACTTCTCTTTCCATTCTTTACAGCTGCCAGCCTGCCTCTCTCCCCTTTTTCTTCTCTCATTTTCATTTTCCTTCTCATTTTTCCCTTTCTCTCTGCTGCTCCTTCCGCCTCCGCCTCCGCCGCCGCTGCTCACTCCGCCCTCGCCGCGCGCTGCTCACTTTCCCGCGTCGCTGCACACTCCGCCGTCGCCGCCGCCGCTGCTCATTCACAAGGTACGTTGTGATTTCTAGTTTTTCTTTTTTACTGTAAAATCTTGTTTGTGTTTTCATTTTTATGTAGAAATAGCATCTGCAACTGCCGTCCTCTGGTCAGTTCATCTATCAGTTTTTCTGCTGCATCGCATTTCTATTCATCGCCATTGATGATCAAGAATCTTGTTTAGCTGCGCGCTTTTTCTTACACTGTCTGTTCATCTCGTGGGCTCTAGCATACAGCTTTTACTCTCTGTTTATGTGATTTTTTTTGGTTGTTATCCTGTGTGTTAATTTAGTTGTTTTGGAGTTATTGTGCTTATGTGTGAATCTGTTGAATTGTTTCTGTTTTTGTGTGCGTGTGGTTTTGTTTGGAGATGTGTGATTGAGAGGTTTTAATGGGGAGCATAATTGGAAAGTATTGACCTTTAATTATTTCATTTTGTTGTGCTTTGAGTTAGAGCAGCACAACTAAATCATAAATATTATCGGAAGAGCAGAAAACATGGAAAACGTTGGATATTTATGATTTAGTTGTTTAAAGTTGAAAGCTATCCAGAATTCAGCATGTGTTTTGTACTCCTGATTGCTGTGTGGTTTATCTGTTAAAGCTCTTCTGGTTTTACGGGATCTCTGAAAGGTTTAATTGGCGTGAGAAGACTAAATGAAAAGCTATAGATGAAGTATAAGCATCACTATATAGATAAAGGAAAAACGAACCCCTATAAAATCCTAGTTGAAGTTAGAAGTCCTGATGCAGGTTAAAGGCAAGTTGAGTAGCTAGTTCAGTAGCATTTTCTGAAGGCATCTCCTGATCAATTCTCTTTAACAATAAAGGACTGTTGCATGTCCTTGCTTGAATTTAAATGGGAGAATGCTATTGCTCTTAAGTGATTTCTTGAGAGTATTGTTCCTCAATAATCTCTTGTATGAATTCTTGTTTTGGTCAATGAAGCTGGGTGGGAGGACGTGTGTACTTCCATTCTATTGTTTTGGAGGCTGTCATATGTTCAAATTTGTTTTAAAACTGTGCTAATTTTTTAGTTAGAGTCATTTTCAAGCTGGACATGTGTCTGTTGATGTTGATTCAGTCTTTTGATGAGTTTGAAAATAAGAGAGAGGATAATATGAAGTTGTTCTGGCTTGTGGGTTTAACTAAAGGCTTAAGATTTATCAGAAGATGGTAGAAAGTAATACATTTGTGCCATTGTATATGTTATGGCATTTTTATCATGGTTAGTAGTTCCTTTCGATGACGATGGATTGTTCATGCTTTACATGCAGGAAATATGTCTGAGAATGGTTTTTATGGAGGAGAAGGGGAATCTGCTTTGCATGATGATAGTGTTTTTTTTTAACTCTTTTCTGCTGATTTTTATATAATGTCATGATGCTATGATTATCACTTAGGTAACTTGATTTAGGATAAATGATTTTGAATGATTAATATCTTCTGTTTGTTTTGGTTGGATTATTTTTTATTTGTTTAGTTGGTCAGTCTGTTAGTTTCTTCAATAATTATTGATGATTCAGTAAACAATGCCACATTATTGCTGCTTCAGTCAAGGGAGTAGCGGAGTTGGCAGCCGAGGATGCTGTAGATTCGGAGTCTGGGGACGAGCTGCCGTCAGAGCGTCTAGATTAGAATTTATTTTAATTTTTATTTTATATGCTTTGTAAAACGACAATATTTACTTTCGGCAAGTAATTATAATTTTAATGGATAAAATGTGGTTTCTAAAAAAATTTTTTTAATTAAATATTAAAAAATATAAATAATATTTTTATAAAACTTAATAAATATTTGGGATGGATTTCGGGATGACAATCGTCGCAAATTACATCGGAATATTTTGGAACGAAATTGTGACCATTTCGATTTATATTTCGTCCCTAATTCTTTTCAATTCTCAAATTAATTTGGGACGGTTTTAAACGGATATTTTTCGATGATGAAATATTCGTCACAATTTTTCGGACCAACTTTCCGACGAATGTTCCACCACATATTATGTCACAATTTTTTCGATCAACTTTCTGACAAATTTTCGGACGGATGTTCCGACGGCACAATATAAATTTTTTTGTTCAAAATCCATTGCAAATCCTCAATTTTTGTCCCAAAATCTGTTCCAACTTTCCTTCCAAAGAAAAACATATTTTCATCCTATGGACGAAATTTCCGACAGCATTAATGGACCGTCGGAACTCCGTTACAAATATTCCGACAGAAATGCATTTTCGTCGGAACGTTCATCAGAAATATTTTCCGATGTACCTTTTTGAAACGGTGATCGTTTCGTCCCAAATCCGTTGGAAAGTTTGTCGGAAACCTTATTAGCGACGAATTTTCGTCGGAAATTCCGTCTCAATATCTGTCCAAAATAAGCCTTTTGTAGTGTTTCTTTTTTAACTCTTATACTATCGCTAAAGTTGTTTCTTCTATAAGTTTCTTGTAATAATTTCTTTAATTTCTATTTTATTCCTCATGTTGGTGGAAAATAGTTTAAATTGTCGAATAATATTTCATGAACTGAATTGAGTGGAATAAACATAAAAATCATCAACTAGTCTTATTAACTTAGAGTCGAATTAAAAATAAAATTATACAGAAATTAAATTACTTAGTATTCAAAATGATGCAATAGAATTCTTATAGACAAAGTAATTATAAGTGCATTAAACATCACAAATCATAGACTTATTTAATTCATAGAATAAGTTTTGAATATTATTATTATTATGATTTTATTATTAATATTATAAGTACAATTAATTATTAAACCACTTTGAAGTAAGTAATCTTATTCTAAGTTTGTTGTTCATAAAGAATTGATTAATTTTTAACACAAATTTATTCAAAGTCCCTGTTTCTAATTGAACTTTATTCTCGTTGAACTTGCAGTATTATACAATTTAATTAGGTACCCCAAAATATTATCTATTGGCATATGAAATTATATTTTCTGTAATTTTAATACTTTTAATCATTACAAAAAAAATAAAAAAATATATAAATATTAAATTATATTTAATTAATGATAAATTGTCCCACAGATTGCTTCCCTTTCCTTCAAAGGATGTTTCTTCAAGTTTTTAAATCGTATCTTATCCTAATTATATAGCCTATATATTTTCCTAGTTAGTATTATTTTTAACCAAAATATTAGTTATAAATAAGACTCTTTACATTAAAATATCTTTATGATTTTGGTCTTGTTCAAATATCTTTAATGTCTCGAAAACTATACACACAAATGTAAATTTTGAAAATAATTAGTTATACTGAAATAACTTTTAGTTATCGAAAAAGGTTGTTGATTTTAATATGGTCTCTCCCGGACGTGAGAGTGTCTGAATTTTTTGCATAAGGCTTGGTTGCGGTTTTCTTCTCTGATTCTGGGTTTTTGCTTTTCGTTTTGCTTTGGTAAGGTGTTGTTGGTTTAATGGAGGGTTCTCTTCTAGAATTGGGCTCTGCTCTGTCATTAACAGAGGAGGAGGACGAAGGCATCATTCTCCCCCGTGATCTTCCTCGTGTTTCTGATCCCTTTGCTCTTTCCTTGGTTGGGCGGCTGCTTAGTCCTCATCCAGTCAACTTTGAAGCGTTATCACATACTTTTCAGAATCTTTTGCGTCCGGCCAAGGGTGTTAATGTTCGCCGTGTTGCGGATAACCGGTTTTGTTTTGTGTTTAACCATGTGGTGGACTTGCGGCGCACTCTTGCTCTCCGATCATGGACATTTGATCGAAATCTCTTAATCTTACAGGAATTATCGCCGGGAGCAGATCCTGAATCTGTGTTGCTGGACTGGTGCCCTTTCTTCATTCGGGTGCATGGCATTCCATATAGGTATCGGTCCACGGCCATTGCTCGGTTGACTGGGGCCAAATTGGGGGTTTGGGAAGATGAGGCTAATGTGGAGGATTTTATCAGTTGGTCGGGTGCGCTGCGGCTTCGGATCCTGCTTGATGTAAATCTCCCACTGAAATGGGCTCTTCGTCTAAGGCTACCTGATGATCACTCTCTTGTTGTTCGCCTGACTTATGAACGGTTACCAAATTTTTGCTACTTATGTGGTCGGCTGGGTCACATTCAACGCCTTCGTGATCTTCAATTCGCTGATGGCTTCATTGACCCTAGTGTCCATGCTCCGTATGGTCCTTGGTTACGTGATAATTCTTTTGGTGGGTGATCGGTGACGGACTCTTCTGCCGTCCTTCCAACAGTGGTTCGTCCGTTTCGGGGTGTTGCCATGCCGGGTGTTTCTTCATCGGACACCTGTAGCAGTAGTCGTAGGCTGCTCCGTGACTCACAAATCTTTGGCGACTTCGACAACTCAATAGCCCGGCCGATCGGCGGTGGTGGGATGGTTATGGTGGTTAATCAGGGTGGTTTGGCAGTTTCTTCCCCTGTTGGGCTGCGTTTGTCTATTGGTGGCGGCCCATCTGTTTTAGATCAGCCCACTGTTATGGAGTCCCTTTTGTTCCGTGAGGCTTCTCCACTGGGCCCGGTTGGGCCGACCCCTAGCCTAGCCATTTCAGCCCTACCTGTTCCAGAGATTGTGGGTCTCTCCAAGCAGGCAGCTGCTTCTGGTTCCGCGTCGGTGGGCCATAGTGCTGGCCCGGGTCCGTTACTGGATGGCCCATTTCCTCTAAACCCGAGTGCACGGGCTCCTCTTTTGCCTCCTGGGGATGCTCTGAATCGGACCTCTTCCTCTTGCAAAGATTTGGGTCTCCCGGTGGCTATTGACGTTTCCCTGAAATCTATCGACAAGCGAAGGATTTCTCTCCTCTCAGTCCTCTATCTGTTCCTTCTATTGGTGATGCTAACTTGATCGAGGTCCCGTTGGGGGACGAGTACGGGCTGAGCCCCAACTCTATTTTTCGAGCCCATTCCTCTGCCGGGGATGGGGTCCGTGCGTCGTCCGTTACTTGTGGTCGGCGTCGGCGAGGTATGGCTGGCAGAAAACGTACGTTTCCTAAATCTCTTGCTACAGATCAGATTTCCCAACCTTTAAAGAAGCGGGCGGATAAGGGTTTTTTCGGATGGTTCGTCAGAACTTTCCTCGGTGGCGACTGCTCAGCAGTCCCGTCGGGCATTATGAATTGCTTAGTATGGAATTCTCACGGGCTCGAGGGTCCCGGGACAATTCGGCATCTGCCGGAGTTGATCAAAACTCATGACCCCTCCATTTTATTTCTGATTGAATCTAAGTATAAGAAAGCTCGTGTTGATCGGTTGAAGTGTCGGTTAGACATGTTTGGTGTTCACGTGGATGCGGTGGGTCGTGGTGGCGGCCTTATTCTCCTTTGGAAGAAGACGCTATCTGTGTCCCTTCTTTCTCTTTCGAACCGCCACATTGATGCAGTGGTCACGCTTGCGACTCTGTCTTGGCGCTTTACGGGGTATTATGAGGAACCTGAAATCTCTCGGAGAAGGGAGTCGTGGGATCTACTACGCCGGCTGAAATCACAGTCTTCTCTCCCGTGGCTAGTCTGTGGAGATTTTAATGCTATGTTATCCCCCTCTGAGAAACAGAGTGTTGCTCCAACTCAGTCATGGCTTTTGCGAGACTTCCGAGCTGTTGTTTCAAATACTCAGTTGCAGGATTTGGGTTTTATTGGAGGCCGGTACACCCGATGCAACAATCGGGAGGCTCCTTTCACGGTTCGGTGTCGATTGGATCGCGGCTTTGGGGACGCGCAATGGTGCTCGATTTATCCGAATGCTCAGGTTGAGCATCTCCCCTTTCATTACTCGAATCATTGCCCAGTCCTCATTCATCTGGAGGGGCTACAGTCCGTCTCCCAGGTACCGAAATCTTCTCGGCCTTTTCGTTTTGAAGCGTACTGGATTAAATCTGCTGACTGTCTTCGCATTATCCAGGAATCATGGCAGAGGTTGGTTGGTCAGGGTGAGGCAGCTGGGCCTTTACAACAGCTTCAAGCATGCCGGCTGGGTCTATTCCGATGGAGTAAGAACGCTAATGGTTCCAATGATAACCGTATTAAATATTTGGAGGACCAACTTGCTGGTATTTCTGTCGCATATTTGACTTCAGGAACCAAATAGCTCCAAGGTGCTTTGCAAGCGGAACTTGACAGTCTCTTAAAGGACAAAGATATAAGGTGGAAACAATGGGCCAAGGTGGAATGGCTCCGTGACGGCGATAAGAATACAAGATTCTTCCACGCCCGTGCATCGAGCCGACGGCGCAAGAATTCCATATCTCGGCTCAGAGATGGAGCTGGTGTATGGCACTCTCAACGGGCAGACATTGAGAGGATTGTCAGTGATTATTTCCGTGGGATTTTTACATCTCGAAATCCGTCGGCCGGTGAATTAGAGTCAGTGCTTGCTGCCATCCCTGCACGGGTGACGGCTGAGATGAATGATCGTCTTGTTCAACCATTTACCGCTGCTGAGGTTCGTGCCACTCTTTTTCGATGGCACCTCTTACTTCTCTAGGTCCTGATGGGTTTCCACCCATTTTCTTTCATAAATATTGGTCGGTGATTGGCTCAGATATAACAAGATGTGTGTTGAGTTTACTGAATGATCGTATGTTAGTCCCTGAGCTTAACTATACACATATAGTTCTGATACCTAAAACTTCTATGCCTGAGTCTATGACTAAATTCCGGCCGATCAGTTTATGTAATGTGGTGTACAAAATTGCCTCCAAGGCAATCACAAACAGGCTTGCTCTTGTGATGGATTCGATCATTTCTCTGACCCAATCTGCTTTCACTAGTAACCGTCTAATCACGGATAACGTACTGCTTGCATTTGAGATCAGTCATTTAGCTGAAAAGTCGGAGGAATGGGAAAGTCGGGTATTTTGCGCTTAAGCTTGATATGAACAAAGCCTACGACAGGGTGGAGTGGACTTTTTTGGATAGGTTATTGCGTCAACTGGGTTTTGCTGCATCTTTTGTTGAACTTATTATGCTATGTGTCACTTCTGTTACGTTCTCGTTTGTGCTAAATGGCAACTCTTTCGGTCTTTTAAAGCCGGGTCGGGGTCTTCGTCAGGGGGACCCTCTTTCGTCGTTTCTGTTTATTATTTGTGCTGAAGCATTTAGTTGCATGTTGCAGGACGCTGAAGTGAATGGCACGATAAAAGGCGAGGCGGTCGCCCGGGGGCCCCCTCGCATTTCACACCTGTTCTTTGCGGATGACTCGTTAATATGCAGTCAAGCGTCCGAACACTCTATCTGGTCCCTGCTAAATATTTTGAACCAGTATTCATCTGCGTATGGACAACTTATTAATTATCAAAAATCCGAAATCATGTTCAGTTCCAATACAGAGATCGAATTACGCCACAGGTTGGCTGATATACTGGGCGTCCAGCTGGTGCCGAAACTGATTAAATACCTAGGTTTGTCGAATCTTGTGGGCTGCTCAAAAAAAGAGGTTTTTGCACACTTAAGGGACAGTATATGGAAGCGGGTATTGGGGTGGTCGGAAAAACTGTTATCCCAAGCCGGACGCGAAATCCTGATTAAGGCTGTGCTACAGGCGATCCCAATGTATGCTATGAGTTGCTTCCTACTCCCTTTATCTTTGGTTCGGGAGCTGGAATCTGTCTGCACTGAATTTTGGTGGAGTTGTAAGGCGGAGAAGAAGATTCACTGGGTTTCATGGCAACAACTATTCAGTCGTAAGCATGAGGGTGGTATGGGGTTCCGTCGTCTCTATCAGTTCAATATAGCCTTGCTCACCAAGCAAGCATGGCAAATAATAAGTGCTCCTAATGCACTTATTTCTAAAGTACTCAAAGCCCGTTATTTCCTACATACGGATTTGTTCTCGGCTCAATTAGGGAGCAACCCGTCTTATACTTGGCGTAGTATTATCTCGGCGTTGCCGATTCTCAAGCCGGGCTGCCGGTGGAAGATAGGTAATGGGAGTTCGGTGCGTATTTGTAAGGATAGCTGGATTCCCCGGCCTCACACCTTTCGGCCGTTTTCTCCTGTCCCTGTTTTGGGCGAGGAAGCTACGGTGTTTGAACTTGTTCATCCGGATGGTAGTGATTGGAATCTTGAGTTAATTAACTCAATTTTCTATGATGATGATGTTCAAGCGATAACGGCTCTCCCAGTTCCCCAATTAACTGATCATGACCAAATGGTGTGGCATTTTTCCAGGACGGGAACATTTTTCAGTTCGGAGTGCTTACAATTTGGCCATTGAATGCGAACAGAGGGATATGGCGGCGGGTCAAAGTGGTTTGGGGGAGATGCCTCGAGGCGGCTGGGATTTTTTGTGGAAGGCGAAAGTTCTGGGCAAGGTGAAAGTATTTGCTTGGCGGCTGTGTCAAAAAGCTCTTCCCACGGAGTTCAATTTAAGACGGCGTCGTTTGCAGGTGCGTGGTGGGTGCCCCCGTTGTTGACTGGAGGAGGAGGACTCCTTTCATGTCATGGTTGGCTGCCACTTTGCGCGGCAAGCTTGGGCTCTGACCAATCTTCCCTGGTGCACGATTGAGAAGTGGGGTGATGATGCTGAAAGCTGGCTCAGATATTTATACCGGAATCTGGAGGCTTGGGAGTACCGTTATGCGTTTGTGGTGGCTTGGAAGATTTGACACAGTCGTAACCTGGCTCTGATGGAAAATTCCATCCAGTCTCCTTGGGTGGTGGTGCATGCCAGTCCTCGTTTGCTTCAAAATTTTGAGGGGGCGAGTCTGCCAGAGGTGGTGGATGAAGGTTTCGGGCCTGACGTTTAATAAGGGTTTAGTCTGCTTGCTGGTTTATATATTTACAGAGGATGTATTCTTTTGCTTTGAGCGTTCACTTGTGGCCAATGTCCTCTGATGGATTAACTGTTGGTTGTGGTCATTTGACCTTATTATATAAATTTGGTTCCTTTGTCAAAAAAAAAAAAAAAAAAAAAAAGCTCTTTATTGTAATTTATTTTCATTAGACCTCTATCTCAATTCAACTATGTAAGTAATTAACAAGTATTATTATAAAAATTAATTATAAAATTATTTGTTTGTACACAAAAATTTATAATCTACTATTATATAGAAAGGACATAATTGACATCACAAAAAAAGGAAGAAATATAAAGCATGGCAAATCATTCACACTTTTATAATATATATAAATAAAATAAAATAAAAATAATATAAAATAAATAAATAATCTATATAATATATAATAATATAATATAATAAATATAATTATAATATATATACATACACATAGGATGGACTAATTGAATTTGAACATTTATTGATCAAGTCAAAATCATTGACTAACGATCATCGTTAACATTTAACGCCGTAGGACCAATAGTGATAAAATTTTAGAATTTTAGAACTAAAAATGCTAACCCCATAAAACTGGTGACCAAAAGTAAGAATGACCAATTTAAGCGGATTTACACTCACCAGATGAACTAATTTGCTGCGAGTTTTAACTTTTAACATCACTGGTATGCATTAGTCAAACATGAAGATCACATTCAGAGGCAGCATGTCCACTAACCACCAGCGGATGATGAAACCATTTAACCTAAATTTCATTACAACTTCGAAATATTTGTGTTGTATGAAACAGGACATGCCTCCATCATCATATCTTACAAATTTATCAATTTACAAGGGACAAATTTTAGATTAAATTGGCACATCCGTTTACATGCATGCATTGTAGAGTGTGGGCCACAGTTAAACACTAGAAATACATGAGATGATACAATGCTGAAAATATATTACAAACCCTCCAATTCAGAGTGAGAGAGGGAGAGAGTAATAAAAATAAAATAAGATGAAAAAAAGCAGAAAAGTTGTTCACCTACTGGTTAGGATGGAGAACAACATTGTCAACTCTGCTCGACATTAAACCAGAAAAACAGGGAAGTGCGAGTATATATGACCCGAACTTGCTGCAGCGATAGAGTTCCGCTCGTCAACACGGCCTTGGCACCTCCTTCGATCCTTGTTCGCGTTACAGTAACGGAGTCTGCAGAATTCTTTAGTACAGGCGGAATCCCATGAGAAGTTGCAGTAGTTACAATGGCATGAGAGAGATGGTCCAAAGGATTCGACTCGCATTGAAGAATACAGCCATCAATTGTGAGCCTCCCACTCCTATGAAGCAGGCAGCAACCGAGCTCTGCCCTCACGGTCAAGTTAGCAAGTTTGCACGTCGACAAGAACTCCAGTGCACTGTTCAGACAAGGAATAGCTCATCTCAAAAACTTTGTTGAAGCCTGAAAAACTTCAGTTTGATAGTTTAATAACCCAATCCAAAATGTTGCATGATGTTTTCATGGTAGATTGCCTGAAGCCAACTACTAATATTCTTGCAACAACAGTATTTTCAAGGTGAATGATGACACTTGGTTGTTGGTTCGCCACGGAACCTTATAGGGTTTGGCAAAGACAAATATCAACAGATGGAATGCAGAGAAGGCCCAGTTGGATATATTTATATTCTGACCCTTAAGATTAAGGAAATAGACCAATCATCAATGTGATTAGTACTCAAGATTAGTCCCGAAAATGACATATAGTCAATAGCATCCAGCAGCTAGTGGGAAATATCCATTTATTAAACAAAAAAGTCATCTACGAATGACCAATTCAGGAATAAAGACAGGACAAAGTGAAAAACTGCAAACCTCTCAGAACCACGGGAGCAGATAAGTGTTGTATCATCAGGAAGTTCACCTGCACCAATCTGAGAAAATATGCGGATATAAGGTATTTTTTCCCTGTAATAATGCACAAGATGGAGGCAAGAATTAAGTGCCAGTGATCAAATCAGCGACACTAAGACAGCCAAATCTCAACCCCCAGCCAAGTCACCCTTTGTCTCTCTTCCAGATGAAAATAGAACCATGAAAACAAAATACAAAGAGGAAGATGATGGCAACAAGAAGAAGAAAGGCCAAATGAAAATGAGATGAGTAATCCAACACTTGGAAGCAATACGGGACCTGAATAAAGCAATCACAAAGTAACTAGCAGTCATAAAGGAGCAGCAGCTTTAACCAGCCAAGCAAGAAGGAGAAGAATATAACACTGAGGAAAATGATAAGGGAGCAAATCATTCGGCACAGAAAGGAGAAAGTTTCATTAGTTCGTTGCAAAATTTCCCAAAGCAGCCAACTATAATGGGGAAAATACAAGTTCAAGGCAATGATGTCTTTGGAAACTCAGCAGCAAAATTCGACCATGTATAATTTCAGCAGATGTCATCTCATGCAAAGGAAGTTGGCTGCATGGAGGAGGTTGATTTGTCTACCAACCATAAATTTCTCATCCAAAAGGAAATTGGCTGCATCGAGGAGGTTGATTCCCTTATCAACCAAACATTTCTCTGTTTTTTTCTCTTCTAGTACCTAAGTTTTTCATCACCCAACTATATTGTACATCAGTAGACTAGTCATAATGGCTCTATAAAACACATTGCAAATTGTGCTTAGCTAAGAGAAACTACCATGGGTAGACAAAAATATCATGGTGATTCACTGACCACAACCCCTCATTTTTTGCTGATTTGCAACTCAAAAAACTTATTCAATATCAGCGTCTTATCTAGTTCCACTCATGGATTTCAAGCTAACATCAGGGTGTATGCAGACCAGATGTCCAGTGCTTGATACACAGTATATATGTCAAACATCATAATTTCCTTTCTCAAACATACAAGAAAAACGAAAAAGAAAATCATAAACAAAATAAGAGGGAGGACTTATTGCTGATTTAAAGGAAGAGAACCGGAGCCCAGAAATTACCAAGCAAAGAGGTATTTTTATCTGAATATTGGAAGTGCGGTGAATCCCTCCTGCTGCAATCAGTATAGTGTCCCCCGGCCTGCAAAGCATTGAGTCAGAAGAGTTCATCTTTTCATGATAGCTGTTTTACCTGAAACTTAATGCAAGAATATATAGCTTCACTGCCTTGCAGCAGAAACAGCTGTCTCAATGCTAGGGTAAACTCCAGGCTGAGATGAATCTTTGACAGATCTATCTACACGCAACCAAAGCCGAGGGTGACATGCCAGGAAACGCCATCTGTGGCAAACGAGGGCGGTGTTATACCTATCTGCAAACTCAACAGAAAATCGTGACGGTATACGAAAACAAATTGAAATGTTTGTGAATCTAGGACAAAAAGGTAGATACATATTCTACAGCCAAGCCAATGCACAAAATGGCCAAAGTAGTAAATAATAGCATCTAATCATTACTTCCCCGTTGAAGATTCTAAAACTACTCCTTACAGTTTTCCATATCAATAAGAGACTATTTGCTACAATATAATAACTGGAACTCATATGCAAAGGAGTAGAATGCATCTGGAACTTTAACATGGAAAATTAGACTTGGAGAAATTATATTCATCAAACTTAGCAAATAATGGCTCACTGTTTTGCCAGAAATGACTACTTCCATAAAAGCTTCAAAAATCAAGAAGACAAGGGAATTGAGTAGTAAACTGTAGTAGAATCGTGCCCTCAGCTCAATCGATGAAAATAAGGTCATTAACTTCCCATCATTCCACCAAACTAAATTCTATTTAAAAAGTAATAATTCAACTCTAACATAGAAACAAAGTTCACATCCAAACAGATTTCTCCTATGTCCCCAAACACGCAAGAAATGTTGATATGAGTTTAAGAAAACAGAATAAAAAACCGATAATTCAGCTACCTAAACGGCAATACCACAGGAAACATACACAAAAAGGAAAAAGGGAACAAGAAAGGCCAAACCTGGGATAGGAGAGAGGAAGCTGAAAATGAGCATGAGACAGCCATCGTCAAGATTGTTTATGTGAGAACCACGAGAAGGGTTCTTCGAGTGCCTCGCTAATTTCTTGAATTTGGGGTTATCTTCCTCCATCCAATTCAGATTCGACTCAAAAGGATTAGGGATTTTCAGGGACGATGTCTGTGCTATTTTCTGCAGTTGTTGCTTCACTCGCTCTCAATCAAGAAATTAATCTCTCTCTCTCTCTCTCTTTCTCTCTCTCTCTCGTTCTTAATTTGGGAACCGAGTATAAATGTTTTCAAGACCTGGGGATTGAAATTAAATAAATACATTTTATAACGATATATTATCATAAGGTATAATTTATTAATAAATATAATTTATAATGATTTAACGATAATAATTTAACAAACTCTTGAAGTAAACAAATTAAATCAAAATTCAAATTAATAAAAATTTAAAATTTAAAACCCTACAACAATATTTTAGCGATCGTTATCTTTATATATATATATATATATATATTTAACAAAATGGTCCAAAAAAGTTAAAAAAAAATGAAGAAAAAGAGAAAAAAATAGATGAAGAATGAAAGGGAACTTATTGCCCTTCCCACATTGAAAACTATAGGCAAAGCTTACGCACTTGCCCATAGCTTAGAGTATGTTTGGTTGGGAGAAAAAGTGAAAGTATATAAAAAGTGGAAGTAAAAGAGGATGTATAAAAAAAAGTTTAGCATTTGGTTCGGGGGAAGAGATGGAAGGGAAGTAAAACTGGATGTATATAAAAATCCCTCCGGACTTCAATTTTATTTTCATCCAAAATTGGGCGGAAACGTGAAAGTATAAGGCTAAAAGGACAAAAAAATATATATTTTATTTTTATTTACTCTATTCCCCATATATATATATATATATATACATCTAATTCCCTCCAATTCTTTTATCCTTCCCGCTGATAATACCATACATAATATTTATGAATTTGGATTTGGACTCTTATTTGAGGGCGATGATAGTAATTTTTATTTTATTTGAGCTGAATAGTTTAGAATAGATGAACAATATTCGTCTTGATAAATATTTTTATTGATAAGAAATATTATTGTTCTTGATTAATATATATTTTTATTGATAAGGTTTTTAAATAATTGATATACTAAAGTCATACTAATATAATATTGACTTGTTTATTTTCAAATACAAAATGTAGAGAAAAGGGTAAAACTACAAAAATTAGTCTTGTGTTCTCAATTTATTTTTCCCGTACCAAACAAGGGGGAGTATTTGAGATATACTCTCCTTCCATTCATACCAAACAATTTGAAGGAAAATTATTATTATTTCCCTCCCCCTCCCCCTCCTTTTCCTCTTCCCCTTTTCTCTCATTTGAACCAAACGAACCCTTAAGCACTTCCTCATTGTCCCACATTGGAGTAACACAAGGCAAGCTTAAACAATTGACACTATAAATGTGGTGATAATTTGTTTGAATAATTGTCCATGAAGCATTTGCCTATCTATTTTTTTGGCATTTGTTTTTTGCATATTTCACTATATTATATTTTAGTGGAATATATGTTTGATTAGTGAAATGTATATTTCACTATATCATTGGTTTTTTTTTTTTAAAAAGTAAAATCGAGTTGACATGTTTTGATCGGATTTGACCGGTTCGCACTGGATTTGATCGAGGGGGTTTTTACCCTACGAATCGGATCGGGGCCAAGGCTGATTCTCGATTGGACTGGTCGAATTGGTCAATCCGATCCGAGTTTGAAATCATTGCTGACTATTGAAATCTAGTTGGGCTTAAGTACATTGATTGGGCTTTTTGTTTATATGCGTATCTATCTATTTGTACTAGCCAGGCTAGTACAAATACCCAAAATATATATATATATATATATATATAAACCAACACATCATATATACTCAAAATAAAAGAAGAAAGAAAGAAGAGAAACCAACTTAAAAGTATTATTGGTATAACAAAAATTAGTATGACAGTGTAAGTAACTGCTTTTTGTGAGTAGAAATGAATTTTTTTTTTTATATCAGTATAGATTATATGAGAAACACATTTCATGTGTATATATAAGTTAAGGGTTTGTTTGGTTGGAGTGAAAGGCTAGTGTATAAAAGAAGTAGAAGTAAAAATGAATGATAGGAATAAATTTGGTGTTTGGTGAGAATACATGGAGGGAATGTAAAACTAAATGTATATGAAACCCCTCTGGAGTCCAATTTTGTTTCCGTCCGAAATTAAGCAGAGAAGTGAATGTATAAGGCCAAAAAGACAAAAAAGTAAACATCTTTTTTTTTTACTGTATTACCCATAGACATAATTTTCTCTAACTTTTCTTATTACCGTTGATAATAACGGTACATAATTTTTGAAAAAAGATAACCAAATTATCAGCAAAAGCTTTGAAGTCAATTTTTTAATTTGAGGGCACTGGCAGTAATTTTTAATTTATTTAAAATTGAATAGTTTAGAATAATGAATAATATTCATTTTTATGAATATTGTTCTTGATGAATATTTTTATTAATATACTAAAAACTATTTTAGTATAAGATTGATTTATTTATTTTCTTAGACAAAATAAACAGAAAGGGTTAATCGGCAAACAATGATAAGTATTTGAAATTTACTCCCCTTCCGATACTACCAAATAATTTGAAGGAAAACTATTATTTTTTCACTCCCCCCCTTTCATTTCCCCTTTCGTCTCATTTGAACTAAATGAATCCTAAAATTATACTATATATATATATATATTTAATTGAACAAAACAATAATTTAATAACATAAATTATATTAGGTTATGAATAAAAAATATTAATTGAATTAATTAATAAGAATACAATTATTTTTGCAAGGAAAAATATAATTGAAGTCATATTAGGCAATTCACTTCTTGCGAATCATTGTGGTTATTATAGGAATAAGTAGTATAGATTTTTATTATATATATTTAATTGAATGAAAAAAAGAAGATAATTAATAACTGATCGAATTAATAAAATAAATTAATCTTAGATGTGTATGAATAAATAATAGTAATTAAATTAGTTAATAAAAACTAGTGATTATTTTATCATACATATAACATGTCGAATTTTGTCTTACAGATAAGCTTTTAACAAATTTGGGATAAATAAAAAATATAAAATTTATAAGATGTTAGTAATGACAATTTTATAATTAATATGAATTAAAAAATTGTTAAAATCTTAACAATAAATTAGCAACTTTTGCTTTTTCTTAAAAAAAACTTATAAGCTACTCTGTCAAATTACGAAATGTTTTCAACATCTTATAAGTTCTCCAATATTTTATAAAATATTTTGCAAAGCTTATAAGCTTACGCAAACACCGCTCTCGATCCTGCATTAAGTTCACAAACATTCACTATTTCATTTGAGTTGCACACAGACATGCTAGAAATGGGAACAAACAGAATCATTGTGTTTGATTTTATTTTTGGAATATTTTGTTTTGTTTTGTGGAGATAGAGAGAGAAAATAAAGATAAAATAAGTATGTGTTAGAGATAGGATGTATGTTTGGGTTTGTTTTTGAAGTTAATTTTAAATAATATAAAAAATATATTGTATGTATTGTGTTGTATATTGAGAGACAAAAAATACTGTTCATCGTCAAATCATGTCTCTTTTTATATATTTTTAGATATGTATATATGTAATAATATTTATTTTATTTGTATGTATTGTGTTGTATATTAAGAGATAAAAAGTATTGTTCATTGTCAAATCATGTGTCTTTTTTATATTTTATAAATGGATATATGTATATAGTAATATATATTTATTTGTAGGTAGATATATGTATATATGGGAGAATATACCAAAATTATCCAAAACATTCAGTAAAAGTGTTATGAATAATATTATGTTTGATTTTATTCTCTCACCATCTCGAAAATAGAGAGAAAACAAAACCAAACACAACAGATAATTTTAAGGGCCATGTTCTTCAAATACAATCTAAAACACCAGATATAGATTAAGAAATAAGGGACGTCACATTTTCATCTGCGGCAGATACCAATGTTTGTGCTTCCATGACTTCGATCATGGCGTTGCTGGGCTGATACACGTGTATGCGAGAAGGTTTGTGAGATCCAGCAGCACCAATTACTTCCTCCACTGTTGTATTCATACCCAGCTTCTGCAGTGCCGTCAGGAGATTATTTAAGTCAATTTTGCCAAAATGCACAAGCGACCTTGTCTGAGAGGAAACTTGCTCCTCGTTTCCAAGGTATAATTTGTATTTTCCATGCTCTATCATGAGCTCTCCCTTCAACCTTGATACATTCATGTCTTGTTGTTTCAGTGTTGTATACTGGAGCTGACAGGCCAATTCTACTGTAATGTCCAGTTCAAAGTCTTCCTTCATGTACGGGATACAACATATCTTGGGCATCAATTAAAGCGATGAGCTAATAAAAGAAGAGGTTATAATTGTGAAGGGGAAATAGTAGCAGAACATGTCTGGGTTGTAGTATTTTCAGTAAATGGTAAGATTTTTGCACCCTGAGAAAATAGAAGGATTTCAAGGCATTAATTTATTGAATAGATATAAATGAGATATCTAATGTGGCTATGCAAAACTACAAAAGTCACACTGCCTTACGGAATTCCAAACAACCAGTTTAGAGTTGCAACACTCGAAGGGACCTTTAAACTTGAGTTTTCTAGGTTGCTTATGCAATAAAATTTCTGTCATTTTGAATGTAAGCCATCGCCGTAGTAGATGAACAACAGGTCCAAGTCGCAACTCCAGTGAGGACAAAATACTACGCAAGGTTCCTACCAAGTTTTTCTTACATGGACAATATTAGCAAGTAGTCTGACCATGCAAGCACTTATATGATGGAAAATTCTATATATCCTAAGTTAACAAAGCTTCTGAAACTAAATTTTATTCCTGAACGTATCAAATTAATAAAAGAGTCACCTCCGAATTTCAATAACTTTATGGAAAAATGTCGAACAACCAATTAAATTTTGATAATCATCACAAACAAAGTATCTCAAACTCGAAACACTGCACTTTGAAATATTCACTCCAAAATGTTACATGAGTGGGTTTTGGAACTATATATCCAAGTGTCCAACTAGTGGATGAGGCCAAAGTGTAAGACACATTTTACCACATCTGCATATACACTCTTCCAACTATTGAGCATCTTGCATATAAAATGCATTGTTAAAGATACTTTAGTTCAGTAGAAGAACACTGTTTAAATAGATCTTTCTGGAATGCTACACCAGACCAAATGTACAAAGTAAGCAATTTATATGCATTTATCATTTAGTTCAGTATGTTAATGAAATAACTAATGAAGGGTTGATATTTTGTCTTTCAGTTAATATCATAATGCCATCAATCATGCATCAATTAAGGATAAATGTATAAAGTTTGTCCTCTCACCCTACCAGTTAAGGCTGCATTTCATCCATCGAAAGTTTTTGTAACATTAGAGTGAGAAAGAGGGTTAAGGAAAAGAATCGACTGATGTCGTTTGGGATTGTTCTTGAATAGTATGGTTGCCTTCCTCCTTAGGTATGTTTTCTGAAAGTCTATGATTATTTAGATTTCCTGGCCCGAAAGAATGGTAATGATTTATATGAATTATATATTGCATCTCTCTCCATCCAATATCTAGCCATCTCTGAGAGCAAGACGTGGTTTAAGAGAAGCGCAAAGCTACCTAGTTTCTCTCCTCTTTCCTACTGCTCTTGCAAGCTAAGATGGATACCAAACCAAGAGGAAGAAGACTCAAGCAGGATCTCTAATAACATTCTGTTCATCATTTATGATCTCTCCTTAAACAATCCCCTCTTAAGATGGGCTTCGGTACCAGCCCTTAACCTGCATTGATCAGACAGTTATTAGCATTTTCTATTTAGCCAGTGCTACTTAAGGTTGCAGCACCCAATGTGTTTGTCAAGCCGAGGACTCCTAGGTGGCTAAGTATATTTAGCTTATGTCCCCTCATTCCCCACATAATAATAAATAGAACAAACACAGAGGCCATAGAAAATTGAATTTTGAAGAAAGGTAAATTAAATCCCCCAATCCAAAGAAAAATTCAAAGGATCAAATTGGGGATTCTAGATTTACCATAGGGCAATTCTCTGAGTAATTATTATGAGCAAGGATAAGTATGTCTTACAATAGTTTGAGAGAATGAATGGCAGAAAACAGATATAGCCTTCCATCTTTTAACATCTCCGCATGAGCAAATAATGGTTGACCAGAGTAGAGCTGTAATATTGAAAATGGAACAACAAAAGTACATCAGCACCAGCTCAGATTGTAAGTAACATCCTTAAATCCCAAAAATGCTTTGACATCTTGAATTCAACATACACGATCTCGCCATTGCTCGCACAACCATTCTGGAATGATATTTGTAAATGCAATAAGCTCTTATGCAACAGAAGAGATGAAAAAAATGGGTACTTACATGGAAGAATAGTGTGGTTGAAATATATTGCAGAGAACGGTGGATTGGAAAACTTTCAAAAGAATTTTTCAGATCTGGACTACATCAGGTCTATATTTTATTTCACTTGGTATTTGAACAGACTTTGGCATAAAATCATCTTATCCAACAATGTATCATTACTCTGCACCTCTATGAGCTAGAAAAGACATGTGATATAATTTGGTAAGAGATATCAAATGTCTGTTTCAAATTTAAACAATCCATCCATGAATAGAAGAACAAATATACAAATGTTTATATCTGTTTACAGTAATGGTGGTAATAGTTATTATGAAATAAAATAGATTAACCACCACTAATCCTTAAATTGGAGCTCTAGCTTTCAACGAAGGAGCCAAGAAAATGACAACAACTGATAATCCTTTCACCATTAACAGAGAAACCCTACAAGGAAAAGCTTATAACTGCCATGCAGGCAACACAGAAGGAAATCATGGGACCCATAACACTCAGATGACTCAGACAGTTGACTCACAAAATCCAGGTAAGTCTCTTTCCTCTAATGAGCTACCCTACTGGGTGGAAGAATCCACGTGTAATTCTGAGCTGGCACCTCTACCGCTAATCAAATTTGCGGGCTCTCAAATCTGTGGGTTCTCAAACCAGTTTACCATCCACACTTCAATTGCCAACCGACAGACACGTATCAGATGCTGCCATGCAGGACCATCACCATGTGGCATTAAGTGCTGGACAAGTGGAAGAGCTAACTTGTGTTGTTGTCCCTACGCTGCAATTACCTCTGGCCGACCTTAGTTTTACTCAAGAAACTCTTTTAACTACTGAACCATATTTAAATATTGGATCCGTAGCGCAGGTAACTTCAACAAAATTCATAGTGGAATCCCTTACTTTTACCTATGGCCCAACATCTCCCAGAGCATCCTTTCGGGAGGGGCCCAGACGACGCCATTTCCTCGAACTCCCCGGCGTCGGGCCCATCATCTGCATAGTTTGGCCAATTCCTTCCACATCCACACCCTCTGATGCGCAAACAAACACTAATTACCCAACCGGCGATTTTCAATTCGAGTATAATGCACGATCATCCATTGCCAAATATTGTGGACCATTTGCATCCCAACCCGTTGCTGCCATTACCACCAACAGCCCCTATTCGCAACCATCTCATCCCGCTTGGTCCCAACAATTTTCTTGTGCAGCCATTCCATACAACTCTTCACCTGTTCTCTGGACCACCCTTGGCAAACAACTTAATGATCGATACAGAACAAGAACGAGAAGGTTTTGCGAGGGATCGAGAGACTCAATTCAAGCTCCATCTTTATCCTTTAGGAAGAGACCTCAGCTCCCATGGTCCGAACAATCTGCTGGGAAACGTCCTAGTTATCAACTGGAACAAAGGCAAGCTGCTGTGCCGATTCAGATGGCAAGTCATTCCATACCATATATGGAAATAATGAGTTGGAACTGTAGAGGGGCTGCCCGCCTTGAATTCGTGATCACTGCAAGAGACCTAATTCGGCGCTACCATCCCCAGGTTTTCATTGTTATGGACACCAGGGTCCAAGGGGATCGGGGATTAATGATTACCCATCGTCTTCCTTTTACAGATTCTATTATCATTCCTTTAGTTGGTTTAGCAGGTGGAATTTGGGTACTTTAGAATGTAAATGAGGTTACAATTAGTAGGTGGATGTCTATACTAGATCAATGCATATGGAGGTGGATTTTCCTCATCTTAATCAGCCTTATCGCTTGACTGCGGTTTATAATTACCCACAGGCTCAACTTTAGCAGCAGGTATGGGATTTATTACTCTCGCACTAGATTAATAGTAACCATGATCCTTGATGTGTGATTGGAGACTTTAACAATATCCTTCATCCAAAAGATTAAATAAGAGGTCGTTTCTTTCTTCTAAATCTGTTGTGTCTACTAGTTGCATTAACAACTGCATGTTTAGGGTTACGGGTTATCCTTTTACATGGAGTAATAGACAATTTGGTAGGTCTTATATTACAGAATGTCTGGATAGGGCTGCTAACCTCAGTTGGATTAACTCCTTCATGCATGTTTCGGTTTCTCACCTTATTTCCCATTTTATGATCACTCTCCAATCCTTTTGAATTTGAAACCTCAGGTCCATATGCCTAGACGTCCGTTCAGGTGTGAAAATGCATGGGTTACAAATGATGGGTATAAGGATATCATTTTTAAGTCCTGGGGACCTACTCATGCTCCTGACCATGGATATAATATTTAGGGTAAATTATAGCTACCTCCCCTGAGGTTTGACATAATTACAAATACCCCATCGTTGTTTGAAAAATTATAAATATCCCTCCTCGAGGTTTGTAACCGTCTAACAAATAACCCATTTTCATTCATTTTTATGGGTGAACTGACCAAAATGCCCTTATGTATTTTATTTAATTTTTAAAATTCTTTGAATTTTTTTGGGTTACAATGCGTAGGGAGAGGTTCTTAAGTTTTTTACACAGAGGAGTTAATTATACAATCTGGCTGATTTTTCTGCAATTTAACAAAAAAATTCAAGGGCAAAATGGTCAATTTCAAGCATTTAGTTGAAAATTACAAATCCCAGGGGGTATTTGTAAATTTTCAAACAACGAGGGGGTATTTGTAATTATGCCAAACCTCAGGGGTAGGTGTAATTTGCCCTAATATTTATGTTTCTCGTCTTATTGCTAATTCCGTTTACTGGAAAAAACATGTTTTAGGTAATCAAGATGCTCTTATTAATGTTTTGTATAACAACTTGAATCTATCAAACTGTCGGTTTCTAACAATTTCTCCGATTACTGATTACAAGAGGAAAAATGGATCACTGAACAACTCAAAAATTTGCTCCTCCAACTGCTGCTTACCTTGCCCTAGAATAGCTCAGGATTGGATTCTACATCCCTTAGAGGAAAAAGAACAGCGAATTCTCTACCTCTATCTATATAGTAGTTCTTCAAAGAAAAGAACAAAAGGCATACTCTAAGGCATATTCTTATTCCGTTAGACGGAATTTTTTGTTGTAGTTGATTTATTCTTCTATATCTAATATCTGCTTTCTTATCTACTTTCTCTCCGGGCCAGTCCTAAAAGCCCATCAAATTAAACTCCGCCTTTCCCTTCCCTCAAGAGCTAAATCAACTGCAGATCTTAGCAGCATCGCTTATTCCCCCAACGGCTTCTTCAACAATAGAAATAGCATCGGAGTCGTTCACAAGTAAAAATGCCTACCGGCAACAAAGGGCTAAAGCCGATTAATTGGTTCAAATTTGGAGACCAAAATACATCTTATTTTCATTCATTGGCTAGCCATAAACGTCGGGTTAATTTTGTTCAGGGTGTTAAAAATACTGACAACTCTTGGATTACATCACAGATTGATCTGTTTAATTTTTTCACAGAGTTTTTCAAGAATATCAATACTCATATTAATTAGCCTTTTTCTTTGCATGAGGCTAAGAGTTTTTTCAATGGGCCAGTTCCTAAATTGGGCTAAAATGATAAAGACTTGTTAACTCAGCTCATATATGAGTATGAGATTATCTCGGCCCTCAAACGTATTGGGCCTAATAAGTCGCTAGGCCCTGATGAGCTAAACTCGTATTTCTTTGTCAGCTATTGGGACACTGTTCAAAGCTTAGTGGTAAAATTGATGAATAATTTTTTTGAAACAGGACATCTCCCCATGGATATTAATCTAACCGAGCTATTGTGATCCCAAAACGTACTAATCCATCAGCCCACAATTATTATAGGCCTATAAGTCTCTGCAATACTATGTATAAAATTATTTCTAATATGCTAGTTGTTAAACTTAAACCTATCATGAATTTGCTCATCTCTCCGTTTCATAATGCATTTGTTCCACATCGACATATCTCGGATAATATTATCATGACACATGAAATGTTACATTCTATGCGTTCTAAGAAAAAAGGTAAACAATATTGCATGGCTATTAAGCAAATTAAATTGGGATTTTATTAAATTTTGTCGACATCTATATGATTTTGCTCCAATTTTCATTGAATGGATTATGACATGCATCACTTCGGTCTCTTTTTCCATACGCATTAACGGCCAAAGATCATGAAGTTGGAAACCAACTAGAGGTATTAGGCAAGGTGACCTACTTTCACCATATGTTTTTATATTATGCCTTGAACCTTTGATTCGTAAGATTATTTCTGATTGCCAAAATGGGCTGGTTGAGGCTATGGTGTCATGCCGCAATGGACCTTTAATACCCATTCTTAGTTCTAAATATGATTGTTTGCTTTTCTTAAAAGCTAATCACAAATCAGTTTCGTATTTAAAAGATGTCTTGGATAACTTTGCCATGTTTTTAGGCCAAATGGTTGGATGGGATAAATCTAAATTCATTGTTTCTCCCAATAGCGCTACATCTCTTAAAAAAGGAATTGCAGAAGCTTTAAATATCGGTCATCAAAATCCTAATAGAGAGAAGTATTTGGGCCTCCCCTATGTCATGGGACGCATGTCTATAGAGAATTTTATTTCCTATCATTTCTTGGGTTAAATCTCGGATAAATACATGGTATAATCGTTTCCTTTCATATGCAGCTAGAGAAACGTTAATTAGGCATGTTCTCAATACTATTCCTTTATACCACATGAACGTTTTCAAATTACCTTCGTGCATCATTGATTATGTTAACCGTTTGAGTAAGCGCTTTCTTTGGAATGCTTCGATTGCTGATCGAAAAAATAGTTTGGTCAATTGGAATGCATGTTTTTTGCCAAAATCTCTTGGGGGATTAGGGTTTCATGATTTGTCTATTTTGAATTAGGCGTATCTTGTCCGTATTGGATGGAGACTTCAACAGTCAGATCATTCTTTAGCTATGAAACTCTTAAAAGCTAAGTATTTTAGTTCGAGCTCTTCCGACTTGCGAGGTTTCAACCTGATCATAACTATTTTTCGAGGCACGTTTTTAAAACTATCCATTTAATCTGTAAGTCTATTAAATGGATCATTGGTAATAGGCCTGTCAATGGGTAGGGCAAGGCCCTACCCAGGCCCAGACCCTAAAAATATCTAATATAATAACTAGAGTGTAGGCTCAGACCTAGTGGGTCCAAGACCCGATTCTATACTACCAAGACCTGAATTTTCGGGTCAGGTCGGGTCCATACCCGATTTTTTTTATTTTTTATTTTTTGCCCCCCCAACCTCTTGAAACCATCTGTACATATTGAAAACTTCTACAAGGAAAAAAAACAGCAGACAATTGCATCATCTTTTTTGGTGATAAATAATAACATTACACAATAAAATCCAAAAAATTAAGCCCATCGATAGAAAAATTCAAAGGCAAAAGTTCAAAAACCCAAATCTCCAAATACCAACTAAATATACATACATCTAATCGAGTTCACCATTTGAATAATAGTAACAATGTCAAGAATTCAGGTGTTGTTGAGTGGAATCGGATCCCAAACCAAGAGAATGTTTTTGCTCCCAATTCTTTCTTCTCAGTCTTTTCCGCACGAATTTCATCTTCTCCTCTATGGGTCACCACATTTAGTTTTTACTCCCAACTCGTGTTTTCCATCTACCGATTTGGGGTTTCGTCGTCGACTCTTGGGAGAAAATTGCAAGTTTGTGGAATATGATTTAGAGGGTCAGAATGAGGGGATAATTTTGGGGGATTGGGGAAGAATGATACAACAGGTAACAAAAATGAAGCAAAAGACGGATTACTTTCTCTCGCTACGAAATCCAAGTCAAATCTCTCTCTTGCGAAACGGAATCAAAGAATCCAGGAGAATAAAGACTGAGAAGAAGACAAGATCAGTGTGGCATTAAGATGTGAAGTCCTTTCTGAGATCTTGCTAGCGATTCTCATTCCTCCCCTCGGCGTTTGCCTCCGCCATGGTTGTTGCTCCGTAATCACTTTAATCGTACAAAAATGGTCTGCGTTTGTTTGTGGAGAACTGGGGCAGAATGAAATTTAGGGTCTGAACGGGTAACAATGGCTATTTTACCCGACCCAGACCCAACCATTTTAATTTATTGGTTCTAGGCCTGGGTCTAGACCTAATTAAATAATATGGGTCTGGGCCTGGGTCTATGTGACATCTATAGGTTTTTGTACTAAATTGAGGGATTAATTAGTAATTATTGAGAAAATCTAATTTAATTATAAGTTATAGGTTGCAATTATAAATATATTAAAACTTGAGGGGACTAAATTAAAACTTTATAAAATATTTATGGTCATATTATATATATTTAAAATATGGGATTAAATTGCAATTTTGATAAAAGTTAAAAAAAAAAAAAAAAAAAAGGATGAGGATTGGGAAAGGGCCAACACGTGGCTCCTCCCATATGTGTATATAAATATTTAGCATTTGTTGGTAAAATATGTAATTCCACAACTAGCAAGTAAACACACACTTACACCTACTAAAATACATTATTTCATATGCCGAAATACAGGTGAGTATTTTATTATAAATTATAATTTAATTATTCTATTAATGTTGTTTAATTAGTGCATTTATTAAATATATTTTATACTATTCGATTTACTATTTAACCGGAAAATTTATTAAATTTGTGTATTTATATAAATTAGTGATCGGGGATATATTTAATTGGAACTGAGATATCTAGTCAATAAATTAAAATTTATTTAATCTATTCGATTTAGTAGTTGTTATAATGAATTATTCAAATTGATGGGGTTTATTAACCAATACATAATTGTATGTACTAGTGTTCAAATAATTATTATTATAGTGAAGAATTAGCAAAAATTAATAGGAATAGTAGAAAATTATGTCTGAGAAATATTAGGAAATTGTATTTGAGAAATATTATATTTATTAAAAATAAATATGGGATATTTGTAGTAATTTCATTTAGAAATGTTATAGAGAACGATAGTTATAAGAATATGAGGTGTTTGATTAAATAAAATCTTATGAGTTCATTGATAAACTAGATATATACCGGGAAAGTTTATAGTGTCTAGTTATGTAGATGAAAAAGGAATGGATGTTTGAATTTATAAATAAAATATTAAAATATTAGTGGAAAAATACGAATATTATTTAGTAATTTCATTCGGGATTTACAATATTTTTTATATATTAATTATACATATTATATCTTGCTATAGGACGTGAAGATAGAGTAGAGGGTTGAGTAGTTCCTTCTATTAACGCGATCTTTTGAGTTTGAGGTAAGTATAGTTAATTGAATTTATATATATATATATATATAAGTATCTAATATATATGATATATGTTCTTGTATTGTGTATGTGATTGAGATGGCTATTTATCTGGTTAGATTGTTATTTTGTGGAGTTGTCATCATATGCTTATATGTGGTTATGGTGTGAAAAAGACGAACGAATGATTGTTCGACGCCATGCTATTTTATTATGGATTGAAAATGGACGATGAGATTATGGATGGAATGTTGGGAATTAAGATAAAGAGATGGCTTACCTAACTGGGGGGCATACTGCAATGGTTTATGATAATATGATTAATGACGAGCTGTGTGCTGTCATTGATCAGTGGAGATGATGTGACATATCATACGAGCTATGTGCTGTGTGACATGATTGAGATGGGATATCATACGAGCTGGGTGCTGTGTGGTATCATATGATGATAGGGTATCATACGAGCTGTGTGCTGTGTGATATCGAAAAAAAATGAGATATTGTGATTGAGGTGATGATAGCCGGCAAAGACCATTGAGTGATGCACTCCAGTTTGGGTAAGCAGGGCCCTAAGAAAATAAATAATAAAGTTGAGTAATATGTATAGATTGATATATGATCGTTGATATATGTTATTTCTTATATTTGTTGTAATTGCATGATATTCATTTGATTGTGTATGTGCGTGTATATGTATATATAAGTCGATTACATATACTTATTGAGTAGGCAGCTCATCCCTTGCCAATATTTTTCAGGATATAAGTCACAGTGACTAGCTGAATTGGATCATAAGTCGTGCTGCCAGTCTTATTAGGTGGGTCAGCAGTGACATCTTGGGTTGAGATCTCTAGTTACATAACTACAAAGAAATTAGATTTTTATTTAAATTTATATTTCACGATTTATTAGTTCTTATATAAATTTCTTGTAAATTGGGTTTAATTATGGAGGATGTATTATAACTAGCAGTATTAAAACATAGTGTTGTAGAGGGTGCTACAGTCTAGACCCATTATAATGGGTTTGGGCCCAGGCAAATTCGGCCCATTGATAGGCCTAATTGCTAATGGAGAAATGATTAACATATGGAGAGACATTTGGTGTGCTGAGTCAAGCCTTGAGTGTAAAGGTTTGATTATCCCAGAATGCCTACTAAACCGCATAGTTAGCTCTATCATCAATAATCATCATGAATGGGATCTCAATTCTATCCAGAGTATTATCCTAGAACCCTTGCTTAACCAGATCAAATCCATTCCATTGCCTTTAACTCCACAAACTGATACTTGTGTCTGGAGTTGGGATAGTAGAGGGTTATTTACTCTTAAAAGTGCGTATATGTGGTTGTCTAATTATAAAGTTGTTCAAAATTTCCCTCATCTTCCTTGGAGTAGCCTACTCAAAGTGAGAATTCTTCCCAAGGTACGCTTGTTCTCCTGGCTTCTTAGTCACTGCTATTTACCTAATGCATGCTTTCTGTACCAGAGAAGGAAGATTCCTTCGCCCATTTTCAGATTGTGTAAAGATGAGCCAGAGGACATAACACACACCATCCATTGCATATTTTTCTCTTCCTTTGTGTCTTGCGTTCTACCTGAAATCAAGTTGTTGGAACATACTAATATCCTCATAATCTTGCACTCTTTGAGTTCTAATGCTTATAGGAAAGCCTTACTCCTTAACACATTATGGCTGATATGGAATGCACGTAACTTGGCCATATTTAGGAATATTCCCATTAATAATTTTCACATTTGGAAATCAACTTTACAATTGATAAATGGCTTATCTACTTCTAAAGAAAAACAAGGTAAAAAGGTGTTTGATGTGCTGTGTAAATGGATTCCACCACCACAAGCATGGCTGAAGTTAAATATTAATGGCTCATCACTTGGCAATCCAGGCCCGACGAGTTGCGGAGGAGTTATTCGGGATGCGGATGGAAAATTCGTGTTAGATTTCTCTGAATATATTGGAATCTGAATACATTGGAATAAACACAAACACCATGGCTGAATGTTGGGCTCTCCAAATGGGATTATACACTACCTTTAAGTATAACATTCAAAAACTTAAGTGGAAACGAATTCTAAAACTATGCTTCATTTACTTCGCAGGGAGGACCAACTTCCAATTGTTTTGGTGCCTTTGTTCAAGGATATCAGGGTCCTCATATCTAAGTTTGGGGCGTTGAAGGCGACCTTTTGCTACCAAGATGGAAATAAAGTGGCTGATCGTCTGGCCCGTGCTGCTTCATCTTCACAATCTCCCTTGCAGATCTTTTTTCCACCACCAGAACTAATCTCAACTTTGGTGTCTTCAGATATGACCTTTTCTTGTATATGACATACATCGTGACCTTGTATTATGAATTTTGATCTGCAGTAATAAAATCCTCTCATTTTATGTTAAAATAAAACAAATTAAAAAATGATAATAAAAAGAAATAAACAAAGAAGTTGTTATTGTTACACGTACAAGTGGAAACCACACTCGATATACGTGTACATAATTTAAATTTTTGTTACATTTATTTGATTAGATAAATATTATATTATAAATAAAATAAAGGGTAAAGTTTTTCCTTTACCCCTCTACTTTGACCTTGTATCACTTTACCCCCTCCTACTTTGAATTGTATCACATAACCCCTTATACTTCTATAAATACTGCAATTGCAGTCTTACCTCCGAAATTGATTTTGTAAAGTTAGCAATTTGATTAATGAATTTTATAAAACAAAATATATTGATACCATTGCAATAAATTTTAAAAAAATTAAATTAAATCTAATAGTGTTACATATCTATTGAATAATTTTTATCTCGTGTAATTTTGTTTCAACTTAATAGTAGTTTTAACAAAATTAGATTACCATAGTTAGTTTCAAACTTACTTAGTTTAAACTTAATCAATTTAAGGATAAATCACATCGACATTCGTTCTGAGGTAGGTTTAATTATATAAACACTCCTATTTTTTGTGACATTACAGATACATCCTTGAGAGAATGTTAGAGTGATATACATTAGATGATGTTTCTGAAATTTTTGTCATTAAATAGAGATTGTATTTGTATGTAGTTATAACTACAAACTTAGTGAGTTAAATTGTAATTCGCAACCGAGAGGGTTATTTTTTCAATTGAAACTAACATATTGGGGAGTCAATTAATTTACCTTAAATTAACTTAGTTTAGAACACACTCCCTTCAACTCAATTAGTTTAACTTAGTTTAAAGCTTAATTGTAACTTGATTAGTTTACACTAAATTATACTCTACTTAGTTAATTTCAACTAAATTACTTTAACTAATTTATTTATCTTTCTGTTAAGTTAGTTAATTTGGAACTTAGTTAATTAAATAGAACCAATAATAAATTAGTATAAAACTAAATTTTTTTAAGACCAATTTAAGTAGTCTGAATGACTTCAATGTAAAACTTACTTTTTCAATAAAATTACTTTATTTCAATTAGTTTCAACTTAATTAAATTAAACAAACGTATTTTAAATTTTTTTTCCCATACTTAAATAAGTCTAAAATTAAATTAAGTCAATGTCAATGAAATATGTTTAAGCTAAATCAATTTAAATTAATTACTTTAAAACATACTTAATTACTCTAACTTAGTGTAGAGCCTCACCGTGCTCCGGAGCTCTCACACCTGGAAAGAGCATTCAAGAAAAATGTACTTAGAGTTCTCTTGATGCCCACCCTATTGCAGAATTCAACGACATCCTTTCAACCCGCAAGCAATTTTGTAAGCTGATTTTAGTGTAAACAATCCATTCTTGTCATAATGTCAGACAATTGGATCTTGCGAATCATATTGTCTGAGTAGAAATGAGAGAATATACTTGACATCTTCCGACCGAAAAAGCATATTGAACGAAGTCGGGGTTCCAAGTTCGGATTATTGGATCAATGAGATCACTAACGTGGGTGTCGGCCGAGAGAGTGTTGATTGAGTAATAGGACGGAATGTAGTTGGTTTCGGTAGACATCTATCACCCCACACTCTCACCTTGTTGCCATCTCCAATCCGCCACTGTCTACTTGCTTCAAGTATCAACAAGCCTTGAAGATACTACACCAAGTGAAAGACGTGTTACTTCTTGGCATGTAGGAAATCACATTTGGGAAAATATCTAGCTTTACAAATATGATGACTAAGCAAGAGGTTGGTGTGCTTAATTAATCGCCAACCTTGTTTGGACAACAATGCTAAATTGAAAGCTTTAAGATATCGGAATCCTAAGCCTCTGTATCTCTTACTCTGACACATCTTTTCCCATGCGATCTAGTGGATTTTATTCTTGTCCAAGCTAGAAAATATTCGATGAAATACTCTCAACCTATTTTAGAAAGCTTTCTGGTAACTTGAAGTATTGCATGAATAAGACGGAATGACTTGAGTTACAGATTTAATCAAAATTTTCTTACTTGTCTGAGACAGTAGGTTATCTTTTTGGCTACTCACCCTTTGCCAAATTCTGTCTCGAATGTTGCAATCCAAGGTATTACAAATGTGTTGTATTAGTTGGGACACCAAGGAGACTCGCCAGATTCTTTCAGTCATCAGTTGGTGTATTATGGTTGAAAAGAAGAGATGGCTTCTGCAAGTTGATGAGTTAGCATGAAGCTCATTCATACTTAGTAATACCTCCTTTATACAATGTATGGATGCCTTCGTTGCTTGGTAAAGTATTAATGTGTTATCGGCAAAGAGGAGATGACACACACTTGGAGCGTTGCAAGCCCTAAGATCCCTCAACTTCGTCATGTAGCCTCCACTATCTGTATAAGACAATTAAGGGCCTTTGCACGCATGATAAACAGAAAAGGGGAAAGGGGGTCTCCTTGCTGGATATTCCTTTTTGGTTGAAGAAATCCAAACTAAGACCTATTAACAAAAACAAATAGGAGACTGTTGATACACATTTCATGATCAAAGTCACGATATGATTATGAAAACCAAGTTTGGTAGCATACACTACAAGAAACACTACTCTATCCTATGATAAGTTTTACTCATATCTAGTTTGATAGCGATGTGTCCCTCTTTACCTTCACTCTTTGTTTTCAAAAAGTGACTAATTTCAAAAGCCACTAACAATTATAAGTGATAAGCCTCCCCGGAATGAATGAATATTGCAAATGTGATTTGATCAAATTAAGGAAAGTTTTTAAGCAATTGGAAATGGCTTGATAAGCTAGTTGGAAAGCAACATTAGCTAAACTAACTGGACGGAAATAAGGCGATTTCTAGATTTTTACACTTCAGAATAAGAAAAATGTGAATAAAGCTAAGGGCGAGGGAAAATATATTTATTGAGAATGCTAAGCACACAATTCAAAGTAGCATTGCCTACAATATACCAAAAAGTTAGTTATTGATAGGGGGCATGCCGATAGGACCAAGGGATTTAAATGAGAACATCTGAGTGATGGTACCTCATCTATTGTGTATTAATCAAGCCTTCTATAGTTCATCACAATAGTAACTCGATGTGGGACTGTTTTAATCACTTCATCGAGCTCATCATTGGTAGGCTATTCAAAGGAGAATGTTGTGGAAATTGAGTTGTATCATCTTATGAACAAAATCCTATGTAACACACTATTGACCACACTCGTCCCTAAATGCGGTCAATCTGATTAGTTTTCTTTCTTTATGCTTTGGCATGGAAAAATAGTATTATGTTCTCCTTCCACCATCAATCTACCCTTCCCCTCTGTTTTCATTTTAATTCCTCGGCCGATAGTAATTTGTCCAACTCAGCTCTAGGCAAGGTCAAGCACTCTTTGGTTTTAAATGAGATTTCTTAGATTGAAGGTTGCTAATTTCCTGTTAAATTTTCTTTGTTTTCCTCTTTCGTGTTTCTTTCATGCGTACTCCACTTCATATCTTATAAGTTTCGACACTAGGCATGAACTCCTTACATGTAGCAAACTCAATCGGTTTATTCCAAAGGTCCACGAGGGCTCTTTCACAATCGGCAGACTTAAGCTGGAGTGCTTTAAAATGAATACGTTTAAACGTTGTCTTTGTTGCTCTGTAACCAGCCTATTTCGCTGAATAAGGCTGGGTATGTGATTTGAATGGATACGCTGAAGGAAAGTGATGGATTATGAGGCCAATGATGATTCCATATTTGTATGAGTTCGGTCAAGCCTTTTCCTAACCGTGTGTGGAGATTCACAATTATTTGACAACGTAAATGTTATCCAATAAACCCAACATCAAATAATTTACAATCCTCAGGAGCCTTGTAAAAAGATTTTAATTGCCATTTGTGTCAGAGTAAGACCCTTCTTTTCAGAATAAGATGAGATACAGCTAAAATCCAACATAGGGCCAAGGTAGAGTAGATATCGTGTTGAGGAGCCGAAGAAGATTCCACGGTGAAGTTATTTATCAACATCTTGTTCCCCATAAAACTATGAAATTCCAATAGTCATCACCATCCTTGAGTAAAACCCATTCGTCAATATGGCCATAAGAGAAAGTAACTAAATCCGCAAATACTTGTGTATCCCACAGTAGTGATAGACCTCCACTTTGTCCCTTAGAGTCGACGACAAATGTATGCATGTTAAGAGTCCTCTTGATATTTTCGTCTTTCTACTCCAACATTTGGTCTTCATCAAGAAAATCAATGGGGGTTAAGCTTTTTGACAAACTCACCAAGGTGACAAATGGTCCAAGGACCACCAAAGCCTTGTCAATTCTTATTGAGGCAATATTCTCGGTGGGTCTGCCGTGCAGTTTTGCCGATAAAATATCATCCTCGTGAAACTAAGTAGAAGTCATTTTTTCTTATTTGTCATCGTGATCCTCAAACATGGAGAATTAGGGGAGGTGGTTTATATTTTTTGGGTGTTTGGTGGGGAATGATTTGAGAATTTTTTGCGTTGACTCCTACTGCTAGTGTTGGTTCTTTTTGGTTTTGGGTTGGTTAAAAGTGGTGTGAGATTTAATGGGTCAGAAGATATATGAGGTACATCAACTAGGTTAGTTGAATTTTGGAGTATTAACAGTGGGTTTCAGGTGCATGGTAGTTCTTGGGGCAGAAAACATTACTTGGGTCAGTTTGGTGAGGTGTATTAGGGTGGTGCTCATGCATGCATGTAGAGTTTAATGCATGCAGATTTGGTTTCGAGGGAGTGGTTGAGGGCAAGTAGTTGTTGAGGGAAAAATAAGGGTTATTTGGTAAATCGGTGGGGTTTGAGGTGGCTCTTTAATGGAATATGATTGGTTTGTGGTGTTCCACTCTTTCATTATGTTGCTCGGTTGGTAAGTGTTGGTGGTCAAAGAAAATTTATCCATTACAATTCTCTTACCAAAATTGGATTATGTCACAATCTAAATTGAGGAAAAGTCCTAATTTATCTTGGCAAGCGGATCATTTCCATTGATAGATACGAAGTTGAGAGGGGAGAGATTTTGCAATTATTTGTAGCATTTTTTTTCAAAAATTATTCCGACTAAGATCACAAACATCCCCCCCCGGATGTTTGTTGATCGCTCTATTCTAATTAAGATGAACCCGACAACCAGCTAAATGTTGGTTTAGAATGAATGTCATGAGCATGACCTAAACTCCCTAGGATAAGATTAATGAAACGAACTAAATTGGTCTTTCGAAGCCATGACCTATATGGCAGATTGTCCCTGGATCAATGAAGCCTTCTTCGTATTGCAATGGGCAAGAGTTTGCCATGTGACCAAATTCTCTACGAAGGTAGCAAAACATTAGTTTAAAACTTATGTACATAGTTTTCACGGGATGAACTTAACTTAGTTTAAAACAAACTTACACAAAATTTTAGTTAGTTACACCAAAAATAGTTTAATTTAGTTACACACAAAATTTTAATTAGTTACATCCAAAATAGTTTAATTAGTTTAGTTTATATACATGTGTTTAGGTAACCATGTTAAGACAATTGAAGAGGTGGATGTACGAGAAAAAACTTACCAGAGAATATGGGAATTAGACTGGAGCTTGAAGCTGGTGTTAATGATAGCAAAAAGTGGGCTAAAATCAACATCTATATACGGATGACGAGAAGATTATATGCTTTTGTTGAAAGGATTGGTATATGCCCTAGATGCCATTAATGCAACGTAAAGCCTAAAATAAAATTAAACATGGGATCCAATCCCGCATCTCAAAGTCAATTGATTGAGGGAAAAAATAGGGTATACCTTTTTCCTAGCAAACCTATTGTAGGAAATGGTATGACGTTCTCAAGAACGCTTCCGAGTTCACCAAACGCCAACTGTCCACACACGCCCATCGCCAAGTGTCACCGCACACGCATCACCGTCCACCGTCTATGGTTTTCACTAACGTCCTATACACCCGTCCACGTAGAAACACTTGTGTGCTTCCTCTATCGCGTCCACACCTGCCAAAACAAAGTTCTTCCTTCAAACTTACTAGAGTTTTTGAAGGTTGGAAGCTAGAAACGATTTGTAGGGTTTATGAAAGAGGTTGAGATTTCTCAAACTATTTGCACAATTCAAAAGTGAGGATTGAGAGAGAGAGAGGAGAGTAGTTGACCGATTCTAAGGAGTTGTGATTTTCCTCAAACTCGGCCACACTCTATATGAAGTTGGAGGAGTCTCCAACTCTTCCAACTAACCGGCCTTGTGGGCTTCTAGGGTTTTGGTCCAACAAATTAATTACCCATTAATTATGAACTAGATTTTAATTGATCCAATTAATTAATTCCAAGCACAATATTAATTCAATTAATCATTTGGTCTTAATCATTTAATTAATCATATTAATTAAACCTAAATCCAAAACTAATTAATCCACTTCATTAGTCTCTCGAGCTTCCTATCAAATATGACTTCAAATATATAATGTAATTATTTAATTGATTAATTTAAACTCATTCAAATTAATCTTCCTCTTCCAGAATTAATCCACTGATTAATTCTCCAACTCTGTTAGGGATTTCTATATGACGCTTTAGGTTCGCCTTCACTTACAGTTGGGCTTGTATAAAATTTACAATTTAATTTGCAGTATTTGCGTAGATTAACTAAATCTATTTAGTTAATCATTCTTGATTAAAATAAAGGTACCCACTACCATGGTGACTGTCTAGTAGCGGTCCATGGCACTAGAGAATAGGTGAAAATCGCGTGAACCTGTGAGTTGCGTGTAGATTAACTAATCATTTTTACAATCACTCGACTAAAATCGAAAAGTACCCACTACCATGAGTGGTCGTCTAGCAACGCCCTTTTTTCAGTTTCATTGACTATCGTGGCCACGGACTTTGGAAAGCACATGTCTAGAGAATATAGGAGATCACCATCATTTCATGATGAGCGACAAATACTTTCTTGGAACGCACTAACCTCCATGCATATTTTGAATGCATTGAAATAGGGCTTTTTAGTCACGTATACATGTAGCCACGTCAGCCAAGATCAAGATACAGTCATCCCATACACAAGGCTATTGTGGCTCCTCAACTCAAAGGACTAGTTAAAGAGTTATCGTGGCCTAGGAGTTCTGGTAATATTGATCATGCCTCACGGGCTTCTATATGGCAACTCCTGCGAGTCAATTTAATGACTTGACAAGCCTTTATCAAGCACCCACTAAAGTGCATAGACGTCATACGTCTGTTATCAATGAAACACGATACTCGTGATATGTATGTAAAACTTAGTACAAGTCTCTGTAGAATCCTTTGATGCCCTTCTTGAAGATTCTCGACTTAAAATATTTTAATCAACCCTTGAAAGTTGGTAATGGTTGCCACCATATGCGCAACCCAAACTGAAAGATTGTGGATCGGCCCGGGAACGCGGCGGAAGGGTAAAAGTAAAGGAAATTAAAGTGAAACGGAATTAAATCCGGACCAAAGGGTTGTACCCTTTGATCATTCCCAAGCGTTCGATGCAATTAAAATGCAGAAATAACAAATTATAAACACATGCATTTAACGGTGGGAAAGGATAAATACAAAGAGGAGTGGAAAATAACCAAGAAACTATACCTTTTCGTTTTTCCGTTCGGCTCAGCTATTCGCATTGACTCCAAATCTCCTCCTCCGAATTCGTTCACTTAGAAGGTTCAATGTAGAACCCCTCTAAAGCACGTCCACATCACACTGGGGAGTTGGATCTAGTCTTCTTGCTAGAAAAGAGTAGATCAGTGGAAGAAATGGAATTTCGAATCACACTATTAATTAGTGTATCCGGAATTTCCTTGTTCTCTTCTTGAATCTAATTCAAGGAGAACACATAGCATATGCAGAAGAAGGGAACTAGGATTGTTTTGAAGAGGAAAGCCGAGAGAGATGCATGAGAGACGTACGACAAAATTGCATACACACACACACGGCGGAACACAAACAGAGATGATTCGAGTGTGTGTTATCTTAGTGGAGTGATTCAGAGATGTTTCTTGCACGATGAAACTCCAAAAAGAATCAGTCACACACATAAGCATATCCCCACTATCCTCAAAGTTTGCACATACTTGTGTAACATGGATTGTCGGCCAAGACCCCCTCTCTCCACAAGCTCTAATTGGCGGCTAGGTTTAGTTTAATTTGGATTGGGCTCGTTTTAGTTTGTCCAACAAAATTAATTTAAGCCCAATACTTAATCTATTGGATTTATTTAACCTAATTAAATGAATATCCAATAGAAAAATTCATTTAAATATTTAATCCAATTAAATATGTATACAATCCCAAATATACTCAACTAATAAATCTAATTTATTAATCAAGCTCAGACCATTAATTAGTACAACTAATTAATTTAAGCCTTCGCTATTAACTAATGAATCCAATCCATTAATTAGCCTATCTGCTTATTAATTAAAAGCTTTTGGGGGGACTTCCAATAGCCTAACTGGAAGCGCCCACTGGCTTAAGATCTTGTGGGCTTAGCACGCCCCTGTGACGATTGATCTTAAAGCATTGGACAAATACAAATAAATGGATGGATCGTCCCCTTTACTTGATTGAAAGAGAGGGCTTTCGTACCAAACTTGTGGCTGAATGGTGAAAGCATTCCTTGTCCTTGGCCTTTTCAGCGGATTCATTGATTATAACGTTAGAAGTAAAACGCGTCTTCAGGTAGTATATACTTCCAGCTTTTTCTTTTGAAGCGTTGGCACGACCATCCTTTCCATTCCTTATATAATTTTTTCTGAGGAAGAGAATGGATCTTGACTAGAGAGAGCCGACATCTAATTTAGTAACCAATAAGAGCAGTCGACTAAAGTAAGACTCCAAAGTAAAGAGAGAGAACGAGGTACGAAGTTGCTCTCTCTTCTCTTCAAAAATTCCCTATTCAGGAAAGACGACAGTGGTGGTGTCTTCTCTAAAGCAAGTTCAATCACCAAGCTTGGATGGACAAAAGTAGTTGCTATCGAGTAGGCGGTTCGTACGTTCTTTCTCTCACCCTCACCAGAACTTCTTTATCCATAGTTTAGAGCATGGAATTGGGTGTTAGTTCTCATCCTCGACGAGGTATCTATGCTTCAAATTCGAAATGTATTTTCTCTTTTGATCCGATCAAGGGAACCCATCCTTAATTGATCAAACGCTTTGGCCAAGGACTTTGAGAGACTAAACCATCTCAAAGCGCATAGGAGAACTTGCTATCACAATACTAACAAGGGACGGATTCTATCTTGGAATCCACCGTCCTCACCACATACTTTGACTGAACTGGACAAGGCTTATGATGACCATACCATACGATACGGTCGTTGTTTGCCAAATCCAAGATGTAAGCGACTGCCGTGATTCCTCAAGTCTGATGACTAATCCCATACTGTCAGAACCAGGAGTACCAGTCACACCGACCAAGCCCATGTGGCTTCCATATGACAATTCCCGCGAGTCACTTTAGTTACTCGACTACCTTAGCCATCCAACCCACCAAAATTGCATAGACGACTTACGTCTCCTGCCGATGAAACACGGCTGCAACACTTAGTGCAAGTCTCTATAGGACACTCGATGCCCGTCTCGAGGTCTTCGACTTGGAACATTTCAGACCGGCCCTCAGGAGTTGGTCTCATAGCTACTAACCTATGCGCAACCCAACTCCCAGGTTTTAACTATTTGATCTATGGGCGTTTGTTGTGACATTGAAACCCCGTTCAATGTTAGTATTAAGTATAACAAACTCGTTCTTGCCAATGAAGAATCCTTAATACATTCATCGGCATAATACTACTTTTGTTCAAAAGATCGGCGAATAATTCCCAAAACAATCAACCACATTGAGTTTCTGGTCACCTATCCAACACAAACTTCATTGGTTTGCATGATCTAAGGGCTTTGTCCATGACATATATATGTAATGTATTTAAAAATGCATGACACATTTGGCCAAATAACAAATTCTCATTAATATTTATATTACTTAAAGAAGGATCATTCTCAAATATATAACAAGGAGCCAACTCATTGGCTTGTCGGTCATATATTCTAACATGTGCAGTACGTATAAGAACTTTGGGTTCAAAACAACAATGAGGCTATATACAAATTAATTATTTAGGGAAGACTTTGTGGACTATTATTATAATTGGACTACACATAGCAAGAAAATGGTACAGGAGTAATGATGATTTGCCTGCCCCAAGTGCTGAGCCAAGGCACTAGGGCAATTACCAGCAAATGAATTGGTACTAGAGGATGGTGTATGATGGTTCTGGGTTAGAATATTTTTCCTCATATCCTGAGTTTGTGTGTCCCAACATCGTTTCGCTTAATTTTGGTGAGGCAGGCCTTAGTTCATACGGTGAGTCAATATATGGTTGTGATGTATTCAGATTGTCAAACATATAGTTTAACCTTGTGTGCGTAGTGGACCGACCGTTGTATAATGGTTGTGAGAACCATTCTCAATTACCGGCGGCTGTGAGGCTGGTGAACATCAAGGCTGAGTACAACATGCACTAGAGATGTTACGATGAGGTGTTCTAGTTAGTAGGTGAGTTTTGCATCTTGATCACACCCTTCCTCCGTTACTACAACATGAGTAATTGATAAGGGAATTGTGTTTACTTTTCTTGAAGATTAATGCATATAAAAATGATTGCATGTTGTATTAGAAGGACGACGGTGAGTCAGAGTCCTACAAGTCTGTGGTGATCTGAGGTACAAACTGTAGAGGGTGGAAACCTCAAAAGCAAGAGGTTTACGTATGCCCTGCTGAGGTACTTGTCATTGCCTCCCTGATTACAAAGAATATATGCTGCATCAATGACGTCAGAGCACAAGATATGAAATGCTAGCTATCAGACGAAGCAAACATCAATGCGTTATCCTTTAGATGCTAAGACATGGAGACATTTCGACCAGGTGCACCCAAACCTCGTGGTTGAGCTTCGAAATGTGAGATTAGGCCTATGTGCTGATGGACTTGCGCTTAAAGATAGTACGAAAATACTTACTCATGTTAGCCAGTGATTCTAACACTGTATAATCTCCCACTGAGGATGTGTATGTCTCAGTACATGTTACTGACTTTTTTGATCCCTGGCCCGTACGTCTGTCTTAAATGTCTTATCTATGTGTATATGCAGTCATTGATCGAGAATTATTGTAGTTGTGGCATGTAGGTGGTAGACACATGACCACTTGACGAATGAGTCATTCATGAAGCATGCGACATTGATGTGGATCGTAAATGACCTCTCCACCTATGAGATGGTATATGTTGGAGTACCATGGATGTTATGTGTTGTTTAGTTTGTATGAACGATATACAGGCATTCCACCTATAACACAAAAGAAGGCATGTTACTTTGACTACTATAGATAGTTCTGAAAGCCTAGCAAAGGCGTGTGGATCGATCGGGGAGTAGCCTGAATGCGGGAGCACAATAAAATAAAAGAATTTACAAGAATTTAAAGCATGCATAATAAACACGTTCAAGGGGTGTACCCTTGAATCTCCCGGGCGTTCGGTGTATCTCATGAATAATAAAACATATAAAAGATTTCATGGAGGCCATAGGGTTTAAAAGAAAGAGGAACGAAAAACATAAACCGGAAACCTACCGATTGTCGTTTTTGTCTTTAAACCGGTACTCGCGTTGTTCCCCGTTTTGCTCCAAGATCTCGTATGGGAGACCCTCTAATTCGTACACACAATCTGCCCACGTATCTTGATCTTCGTGCTAGCGAAAGAACAAGTGTATATTTTATTTGGAGAGGACGGAATTATCAAACGCTATTTAATTAACGAGATCAAACCTCCTTAGTTTAATTGTCAACACAAAAGAACTTGGAAGGGAGGAAGAGAGAGGTGCGGCCGAGAGAGAGAGAGGTACGGCCGAGTGTGTGTTGTGTGTGTGCTTCAAATTTCATCATCGTTTTCAAAGTGGATACTTAGGAGTATTTATAGAGGAGGGATCCTATTCCTCTTCAAATCCCTACGCTTTGAAGACTCCTTCTTGAATAGGATTTAACCTAGTCAAATCCTAGTCAATTGCTAGCTTCTTGGTCAAACCAATCCTAGCCATCAATTCCTCTCTTTAATCTCAACCGTTGATTAATTTAATGGAATATTTAGATCTCATTTAAATAATCCTAAAGGCAATAAATAAATATATCAAATATAATTATTTATTCCAAGCTCATTAAATTAATTTCTAATAAATCTAATTTATTAGATAAATTCCTTATATCTAATAAAAGGAATTAATTTATTCCCAAGAAAAAGAAGGACCCGATTAAATCCAATTTAATCTCTCCATTTCTCCAATATTTAATTCTAAATTAAATACTTTATGTGTGTGGATTGTGTGTGACTCTTTAAGTTCACCTTCAACTAGACTTGGTTGGATTCCTAGAATCCGCCCGTCACCATGGGTTGCCGTCTAGCAACGGTCTATGGCACTAGAGACTAGATGAATATGTGTGGGGATGAACATATAGGCTCTACGATACATCTATCATTCCGTCTACGGTCTCACCACTTAGGGTCTAGGGCACGGATTATGTAGGTACCCATTTTGGACCTATGTGTCGGTTTGTCCTTTACTAAACGCCGCAAGGGAATCCTTCCCTTCTGTTCAGTTACTGTGGCCATAGATTTTAGGGACAAGACACAGAGTATTGTGAGACTCTACTGTGAACCTTTTGATAGGAGACAGATCCTTTCTTGAAAACTACTGTCACGTTGTACACCGCGGCTGCACTAGATATGGCTTGTGACTACTCAAGTGCATTTTGGCAATCTCTCACCATACCTAAGATACAGTCTCGATGTACAGGTAAACTTAGCAATTCCTCAAGTCAAAGGACTTGACCTGTACCGTTTGGAACCGGGAACTCACGTCATAACTAACCGACCCTACTCAAGGTCCTCCGTAAGACGGTTCCCGCGAGTCACCTCAGTCGGCCGCTCCCCCAGCAGGCCAACCCACTAACACCGCTCAGACGACCCTCGTCACCCGTCGATGAAACACGACAGCAGATGCTTAGTGCAAGTCTCAAGGGGAATCTCGGTGCCCATTTTCGAGATTCCTTGACTTGGAGATTTTCAGACTGATTCGCGGAACTGATTTCATAAACCTACCTCTAACTGATTTCAGTCTGTGGGCTTTGTTTCTGTAGCGAACAGTTATAGAGCAGATAAAGTGAACACAAACAAAGTATATACCAAATGAACTTCACTTCTTATTCATCAAGGTTTTATTAAAACTTCAAAATTGTTCAGACATAGGTTACAATTCGCCTACCAAGATTGGCTACATGGTCACCTATTCTAACAATCTCCCATTTGACCTTAAAGCCAATCGCCCATATGCTTAATCCCCATCTTCTCAAAGATGTTGCGTATGAGCGCTCTGCGACATAGGCTTTGTCAGCCGATCTGCTGTGTTGTCTGCTGAGTTGACTCGGTCCATCCGAACGTCACCTCTTCCTACCATTTCTCTTAGAAGGTGGTGGCGTCTATGAATGTGTTTGGATCTGTGATGAGATCTCGGTTCCTTCGCTTGCGCTATGGCTCCGTTGTTATCATAGAAGATGACAACGGGCTCGGCGATGCTAGGCACCACACCCAACACTTGGATGTAGTTTCTCATCCAAACCGCTTCTTTAGCAGCTTCTGAAGCTGCTATGTATTCGGCCTCAGTGGTGGAATCAATAGTGGTTGCTTGCTTGGAACTTTTCCATGCTACCACTCCTCCATTGAGCCTGAATACATAACTCGATTGAGACTTGGCATCATTGTCATCTGCCTGGAAGCTAGCATCGCTAAAGCCTTCCAGGATCAGTTCTCCATTGCCATAGACTAGAAAAATTTCCTTAGTCCTCCTTAGGTACTTAAGGATGCCCTTGACCGCATTCCAATGTGCCTCTCATGCACAGGATTGATATCTGCTCGTTACACTCAAAGCGTAAGCGATGTCAGGTCTTGTGCAATGGACCGCATATTGGATGTTTCCTATGGCAGAAGCATAGGGAATGACTTTCATCTTTTCAAGTTCCTCATCAGTCTACGGAGACTTTTTCTTGGATAACTTGATCCCATGCCTTATGGGAAGGAATCCTCGTTTGGAGTTGTCCATCCAAAACGTTTTCAGGACTTTCTCCATATACGAGTTTTGGGTGAGTCCTGACATTCTCTTAGATCTATCCCTGACAATCTGGATGCCTAGAATGTAGGAGGCTTCACCCAAATCCTTCATAGAAAACTGAGTTGATAACCATGCTTTTGTGTCACCCAACATTCTAACGTCATTTCCTATGAGTAGAATGTCATCCACATAAAGCACTAGGAACACTATAGAGCTCCCACTGACCTTCTTGTATACACAAGGGTCGGATTCATTTTTGATGAAATCATAGCCCCGTATGACTTCGTCAAAGCGAATGTTCCAACTTCGGGATGCTTATTTGAGGCCATAGATGGACTTTTGGAGACGACCGACCTTGATGAAATCATAGCCCCGTAACCGTGAAACCCTCCGGCTGATCCATATAGATCTCTTCCTCAACGAAACCATTAAGGAAAGCCGTTTTCACGTCCATCTGCCATATCTCATAGTCATACCATGCTGCTATGGCAAGTAGATCCGAATGGACTTAGCTATGGCTACTGGCGAGTAGGTTTCTTCAAAATCGACCCCGGGTCGTTGAGTGTACCCTTTTTGCTACTAGCCTAGCCTTGAAGGTTGTGACCTTTCCATCAACGCCAAGTTTGCGCTTATAGACCCATTATAGCTAACTGGCTTAACCCCTTTGGGCGGGTCTACAAGTGTCCAGACTTGGTTCTCATGCATGGAGTCTATTTCGGTTTTCATGGCCTCAAGCCATCTCCCGGAGTCGATGTCAGACATCGCTTCCCCGTATGTCTTAGGATCCTTATCCAATAGACTGGTCGTGTTTAGAAAGCCATATCTCACTGGAGGTCATGACTCTCTAGCTGACCTACAGAGAACGGGAACGTCAGTGGTGACTGTGGGCGCTGACTGTATTGGAGCTGGCGGTTCAGGTACCGAGGCTGGCCCTTCCCGAGGTCGTCCTTCATGCCTAGCATGTTGGACTTCTCGAGGTTGGTTAGCCCTTCGGGTATCTATCCTGAATCCTCTAAGTAAGGAATCCATGGCTTCCACTGATGACTGGTTTCCATAACTTGACTCTTCAAGGATCAGTTCATTAGGTTGGATATCCTCTGGAAAGCTTTGTTCCAAGAACACTGCGTTCCTTGAAACAAGTATCTTTCGTTCCAAGAGGTCATAGAAATAATAACCTGCAGTTTCCTTGGGGTATCCAACGAACCTGCATAAGCTAGACCTGGATTCTAGATTGTCTCCCACTAGCCTCTTGACGTATGCGGGACTACCCCACACTTTCAAGTAGTTGTAGGACGCAGGCTTGCCGTGCCATATTTCATATGGCGTTTGGATCAATACACTGGTTGGCGCCAAATTTAATAACTTGGCCGCAGTTTCCAATGCGTAGCCCCAAAAGGACAAGGGCAATTTGGTAAAACTCATCATGGATTGGACCATATCTAACAGGGTTCGATTCCTCCTTTCAGAGACCCCGTTTAACTATGGTGTCCTGGGAGGTGTCCATTCAGAAATTATACCGTTTTCTTTAAGATAATTCAGGAACTCAGTACTAAGATACTCTCCGCCTCGGTCTGACCGTAGGACTTTAATTTTGCAGCCGGTTTGGTTCTCAACTTCAAGTCTGAATTCTTTACCTCTCAAGAGCTTCAGACTTGTACCTCATCAGGTATACATAACTATACCGTGAATGATCATCGGTGAAGGTTATGAAGTAGGAGAACCCACCTCGGGCTTGCGTCCTTAGTGGTCAACATACGTCTGTATGGACCAAGTCCAACAGACCTGTGGCAAGCCTGCTTTGTCCTACAAAGGGCCTCTTGGTCATTTTCCCTTTTAGACAGGATTCACAAGTTGGTAGTTCACTCAAGTCCCCTACCTCTAGGTTCTTTGAGTCTATCAATTTCTTCATCCTGTCTTGGGAAATGTGACCTAGCCTAGCGTGCCATAGTTGTGCATTCCCGTTATTATCCAGTTTACGTTTGTGTTGAGCATTTAGAATGAAGTTCGTTTGTTGCAAGATATAGAGGCCGTTATTAAGCGTACCAAGCAGATGAGTGATTCCACACCTCATCAAATAAAATTAATTTTTATTGATCATAAACTCATATCCACTATTGTCTAACAACGGAATGGAAATGATGTTTCTAATCATGCTAGGTACATAATAAACTTTCTCTAATTCTATGCTAATGCGATCACTAACTACTACAGTGGCGGATTCTACTGCTTCTGCCGAGATGGCCTTGCCATTCCCAAGCTTTAGGATCATATCCCCGCTACCCAGTTTTCTGCTTCTTTTCAGCACCTGCAAATCATTGCAAATGTGAGCTCCACAGCCGGTATCTAATACCCAAGAGGTAGTGTTAGTAACCATATTGACCTCAATCACAAAAAATACCTTGTTTGCAGAGGAGTTTGGGGCAATCCCTCTTCCAATGCCCTTTCTCACGACAATTGATACATATGTCATATGCCCTTGACTGTTGCTTTGAGTCAACCTTCCATTTTCCTTTGCCTTTCCCCACTTTGGCAATGGGAACACTCTTAGTGTTTGTAGATGCTTTGACGGCTTTTCCCTTTCCCTTCTTCCTTTTCTAACATCCGGCACCCTTGCCTTTCGTCTTGGAAGTCGAAGCATCTCCAAACAATACTGACGGCGTAGACTTTTTGGTCGTTGCCTCGTATTGCTCCAACATATTGATTAACTCATGAATACCCTTCTCAAGTGTGTTCATGTTATAGTTAACAATGAATTGGTCGAAGGAGGGTGGGAGAGACTGAAGGATTACATCTATGTACGTCTCGTTATCGAGCCCTGCATTGAGGTCCTTGAGCTTTTCCACCAAGGTAAGCATTTTAACCCCCTGCTCTTGTATAAAGGATCCTTCGGTCATTTTAGTTCCAAAGAACGCCTTCGTCGCGACATACCTAGTATGCCGGTCCGGGACTGCATAGCAATCCTTCAGGCGAGCCATAATGGAAGGGACATCGTCTAGCCTTTCATACTGCTTCTGAATCTCATTCGTCATAGAGGCAAGTATGATGCTACGGACTTTCCGGTTATCCTTATGCCAAGTCTCGAATGTCTCACGTTTTTCTGGCGTGGATCCTTCCGGCAAGGTCCTAGGGAACGGCTCGTCCATGACATAGCCTTGGTTCTCGTAATCTAGGACTATCCTCAGATTGCCCAACCAGTCGTTGTAATTGGTTCCATTAAACTTGTTGTTCTCAAGTATGGTTGATAATGGGTTCTTAGACATTTTAAATCTACATTTTAAAACAGAACTACGATCAACAGAATTTTAAAAGACGGAAGTTTTGATAAATAATTAAATGCTTGGACTTTAGTCATTTAATGCTCCCACTATTTATACGAAAACACGATACTCTCAAACGTTGTTTTCGGGAAACATCCTTTCCTAGTGGGCTTGGGATCCACAACGATTTTTCCATACCCTGCTTTTACGATTCGCATGGGAAGAATCCTGTGGGAGGTATACCATACCATTCTCGTTCCACGAGATTCCCAAGATAACTGCCTCACCCTTTCACGTGATCCCGAAGACTCCAAGCGAATCACGTTACTTGGGCGTTAGACCCGACCCAATCGACCGAATCATAGACCTACTGCTACCTCCACGACTCGTAGACAGGTAACAGTGGTCTATTCTTTGTTCATGACATAGTGCAACTTCTTTTAAGTACGATAGTCGTGCCACGACTCGTGAGACCACACTATCGACCTAAATCAGCTTCCTCACTAAGCCATGGATTGGAAGGCACGGACGAACTCCTAGAGTTCATGTCCATTTTATCGAGGGTCTAATATTTTGAGCCTTGGTCTAACCAAGTGAGAGTTGTAAATGACCGAGATCCCATATACATACACATTCATCCATAATGCGTAATCAAAATTTGCATCCCATAGCAGTAATATGATAAATAAAACCATTCATTCACCATAAAAGCCACATGCAAAATTAAAGCCTAGCACGCCCCTGTTGGATGATCACAAGCCCAAATCCTATGCGATCCACTGAGCCCGCAGTGGATCTATGGTCAATCTAGGGTTGGTCCTACACTATTACATTAACAGCAACCCGATCAACATGCTGATGGGCCTTAGTCTCTTTTTCTCTTTCAAATCTGCATGGAACCGCCTTGAATCCTCCATTCTGGGCTCTCCATGTGGACCTTCCTTCATCTCCACCAAATACATAAAATAAAATCCTCACTCCTACACTACTCTCATTACATATGTAAAAAGAAACCCCAGCGGAAACCCGGGGGAGTACAATAGGAGGGAGATAGAATGCCTTATTATTCCAAGGCAACTAGAAGAGCAGAAGGAGAAAGCAAAAGAGGCACACATGCCGAACATAAATTAAACCATACATTCGGTCTAGGGCTCGTGATTATCCATTCTCAACAAACGCACATAATCACATGATTTCCAATCACATAAACATATGCATATAACCCATGATAAATAAACGAGTTACGTATGAAAAACATGGTACAACCGTTGGTAATATCCTTTCCCGTTTAGGAAGACCGTTCCTCATTATTTGAAGGTGAGTAGTCCCCGGGATTCCAAATCCAATACAAATAACCTCCAAATAATGTTCTTTGAGAAAACATGCAAAATTAAAATAAAACTAATTTTTTAGAATTATCCAAAAAATTAAAAATAACGAGAAAAATGTAAACGTTAACCGGCCGCCGCCACCGGCAGCGTTCTGCCGACGCATACAGGCCAGCAGGCCCAGCCTGCTGTCCATGCGCGCAGGGCACGCCTGGCCGCGCGCGGGCGCGCAGGCCCCTGCCTGCTCGCGCCCGCGCCTGGTCGGCAGTGCAGCGGATGCTGCCGGGCTGCCGCGCGCAGACACCTTTGCCCACGCGCGCCACCCTGCCACGCCGCCTGCGTGCAGGCCCATGCGCGCGCGCCTGGCAG